>CAUYQU010081233.1:0-88111 GCA_963574635.1 Cheracebus regulus
AGTTATTTTCATATATCCTTTGATTGCAGTTCCGGCTTTCCCATAGCTCGACTGCCTCCAACGGGAAACTGTGTCCGGGCTCAAGCTCACCATATGGCGAGACCCAATTCCGAGGGATCTCACTTGGGAACGAACCCCACAACCAACTGATGTGATAATTTTTTGACTTTTTGTAAAAAGTTGAATCTTGGAGAAAGAAATGCCAGAAGATCTGATTGGCATTTCTAGATGCCATTTCCTAGAGAAATTGATACATCAAATTATATATACATACATATACATAGTTAATACAAATGATAGTAGATCACTTTGAAAATATGAAGGAAACTTAAAGCTTAATCATCACCAAATAGCAACAATGATAATTGTAATATTACTGATAGAGGCACCACATGAATCTGGTTTGTATGATTCCAAATACATGTCCTGAACAAACAAGCTATGCTGCCACTCCAGGGCTGCAAATTGTTTGTCATACTTTGGTCACTTTTAGGAGAATACTCTAACAGCGTAGAAGAAAGGTACTCAGGAGACAGTGTTTCTATTTTTTTAGTTATAGCGAGTTATAGATCAAAAAATAAATATTTTATTGAGTTAATAGCTCAACAAACATTCATTCAATGTTTGGTTGAGTTGAATGAATGTTTGTTGAGCTGTAACTGCTAATTATTTTTTCATTCAATGTTATTGAGCTATAACTGTTGGGATGTGTTAAGCTCAAAAAATATCATGTTGAGTAAGACAAAGTCCTTGCCCTCAAAATTCAGTAGGGAGTTTAGAGAAATAGGCAGTGTGCTAAAGCATGCATGAAATGTTTTGAGATCACATAATGGGGACCCCCAATTCTGGAGGGCCAGGAAAAACTTTCAGGAGGAAAAGACATCCAAGTTGAATTTTGATTGGTGAATAGATGTTAGCCAAATGAATAGGGTTAGAAGAACTTTCTACAGCATAACGAGGACCCAATTTTCTCACTGGTAAAATGAGTGATAGAACTGAAAAAAAAAATCTTGAAAATTTCTTCTGTATTTGTTTTCTGTTGTTACCATAACAAATTACCACAAACTTAGCTTGAACAGCATAAATTTATTATAGTTCTGTAGATTGAAAATCTCACACAGCTTCCACTGCACTGGAATCAGTAAGACTGTGTTTCTCTCGAGTGTCTCTAAGGGAGACTCTATTTCCTTGCTTATTTAGATAGGAGAAATGAGTTCCTGGCGATTGTAGGACTGAGTCTCCTGGAACTTCAGGCTGCGGAGTGGAGGGCCTATGACTTTCTTTAGGAGGTGTCCAAGGCTTTAGTTGAGTGTGATGAATCCATGAGTTGATTCCCACCACATTAGCTGCTGTTGGGGTAGACGGAATAACTGAAAATGGTCCTTCCCAAGATGAGCCTAAAGAGGGAGAAGAGGGAGAGTCTGAGGGGACAGATTTAACAAGCACCAAGTCTCCAGGGCAGGAAAGAAATACGGAGAAGGCCATGCTAGTGTCCAGGAGAAGATTAACTTCCTGGACCTCTACGGTTAGCTTTAGTTCGGGCTCTGTGAGGGTGATGGCTCATGCTGGCACTTGTCCCAGGCACCCTCAGTCCTGCCATTGGGTTATATGTTCAGACACCTCAGGCCCTGGGGACCTTTGTTCCCAGGGACAGTGTGCTTTCCAGTGATTAACTTGGCACAGCGGGCAAGGACGAGATGCTGGTCCATTCCTCTGGGGACAATTTCTTATAAATGTCCCTTCAGACCACAGTGATAACAAGTTTTGCCAGACTGGCAGCTAACCCGAGCCCTTCCCTCGTTTGAGCCCCTGGGGTCTGCCTGCCTGAAAGCCATGACTAAGGCCACAGCCTTTCTCTGATCTCTCCTGCTCCTTTCAGCCTGTTTGTCCTGGTCTCTATTATAAAACACCGAGGTTGCCAGGTTCAGTAATGCTTCTAGACTTTGTTCTGGCCCCAAGGCCTGCTTCTGAAACTTTCTTCTGATTATCTGCTGCTGACTGAATAACAAACTTGTTCTTAAGTATTAACTGACCTTCAATGGAGTCTGATGACAGGGGAGTATACTTTCTTAAGGCCTCCTGCAATCGCTCAAGGAAAGCGGTTGGGTTTTCTTCCCTTACCTGAGTTATGGTGGATAACATTGCATAGTTCACCGGCTTTTTCCTAGTTCACCTTAATCCCTCGACTATACAGGTCAGGAAATGCTTGCGGCTCCAGTTCCCCTATTTGGAATCCGGATCTCAGCGAGGGTCCGTGCCAAGGACTGCCTATGTACCTGTGGGATATCTATCCTTTTCCTCTCGGGTCATTAGGGTATATACCTGACTAAGGTGCCATTCATGTCCCCAAACTCTTGAGCCACTGCTAGAGCAGCCTCTCTTTCATTGCTGGTTAGAGTTTGATTAAGCAATAGCATGACATCCTTCCAGTCTAATTCGAAGGACTGACCCAGGCCCTGCAGAACATCTGTGTATTTGTCTGGGTCATCTGAAAACTTTCCTAGGCCCACTTTCATTTGCTTTAAGTCAGAAAGTGAGAAGGGTGCGTGCACCTTAGTTGGGCCGAATTCTCCTCCTACTGCCTGTAAGGTATAGAGTCTGGGCATCCTGGTAGCCTGAGATGCCGTGGCCGTTTTGGCCCTCCCTGGCTCCTGCTGGGGTACAGGAGCTGAGGCGCCCTGGAGGTAGTTGCCACAGGGAGTCCCACACATGGAGGTAGTCCTGAGGAGGGCTCAGTAGGGTATAGGGTACAGGCCTGACAGAGCTGAGACTTATTCCTCAGGGAAAAGAAAAGTTGCACGTAGAGGACCTCAAGCCATTTACATTCACTTATACAATACAGGTCTAATTGTAGAAGACTGTCATAATCTATACTTCCCTTTGGAGGCCAGGTTTTTCCACTCGCCAGGGGGTAATTTGGCCATGCTGTTCATCAGAGAAAATGAGCCCCTTCTTTTTCAAAGATCGTGTGTAAAATTGGTCCCAATTATCCAGTATACATTTTAATGCAGACTTAGCTAGGGAAGATTAGCACCCATTTGAAATTGAACACAAGGAATGCCAGCATCTCTGGTCATTTAATTATAGCTGTTCGACCTGAGGCGTTCCTCAGGTACTGGAAATGGAGCATCCTCCAGTCAGTACCTCGAAATTTCTGTGTGCCCAAGATGCGTGATCATGTTTTTCAGTGGGGCCTCCCATGTGCTGGATTCGAATCATGCTTACCAGCATCATGGGAACTAATGCTCACTGTCCGAATACCTTTAGTGATTACCATAAAGACATGTGAACTGCTGGGATGGGTGGTTCGTACCAGCGCATCCCTGAACTAGGCCAGTGAGGCTCAAAAAATAAGTACCAATATTCCCTAGCCAAAGTCCAATTTACACAGGCCAGATTATAAAACTGCCCCAGAAGGATAAACTTCTAGGGAGGGGCCATTAGAGCACACAATTCAGAAGGCAGGCCACGTGGCTGAGGCTGGAATTATACCCTCAGGACCCAGGCCTCCTCCCCAAGCCTCCTCCCCGAACCCATTCTCCCCTGCAGGAAAATGCCCTTAGGGATGTGAGGCCTACCATTGACTATTTGGGTCCTGGAGCAGGTTTAACTATGATTTTGTAGTTGGAAAAGTTCTGCTGGAGAGAGAGAGAGCCAATCCTAAGCAAGAGAAGTTATACACACAAAACACAAAGTCCTATAGCCTTCAGCTTCCGAATTTTCCAAAAGACTCCCTTAATTTAAGACTGGCTCCACCAGGAACTTGAACCAGTAACTTTGCAGCTGCCAGTCCGAGGCTATAACCCCTTCACCATCTTCACTGCCTGTGTTAAAATAAGGCAGAAAGCTTTCTTAAGCCGTATCTGAATAAGAATGCAGCACCCTGAGGCGGTATGCCTGGCTGGCACCTGGAATTTGAATCTGCGTGTCCACCCAAAAACCTGGCAGGGACCCACAGCCAGTGGCTGTTTATTTTCTTCCAGCCACTGTCTTGCTGTCTTCTCACAGTGCGCTGAGAGGAAAAAACTGCTTGCCGGTGTGATTGCAGACGTTGGCTGGTTTGGCCTGGCGCCGTGGCTCAGGCCTGTCATCCCAGCACTTTGGGAAGCTGAGGCGGGTGGATCACGAGGTCAGGAGTTTAAGACCGGCCTGGTCAAGATGGTGAAACCCCGTCTCTACTAAAAATACAAAATTCAGCCGGGTATGGTGGTGCGTGCCTGTAATCTCGGCTACTCAGGAGGCTGAGGGAGGGAATCGCTTGAACCCGGGAGCCAGAGGTTGCAGTGAGCCGAGATTGTGCCACCACTGCAGCCTGGGCAAGAGAGCAAGACTCTGTTTCAAAAAAAAAAAAAAAAAAAAAGGCTGGCTGGGCCGGCTGTGAGTCCTGGGAATCGTGCCCCGCCCCTTGCAGCATTCCGTTCTGCCAAGTTGACCCGCCGGAACCACGGGCACGCTTGGGCCACTCCCCGAGCCGCTGCCTACCCTGGCCGCTGCCCACACAGGGACACGCGGCTTGTAGGTGACTGCCCCGCGGGAGTCTTTTCACACGGCTACCCACAACCGGTATGTCGGAGCGGCTGGGCGCGCCCCGCCCCTGCAGCGCCCCTGTTCGCCATGATGCGGGGACCCTGTGCACACCCTGGGCCCGTTTTCTTCACTGCTGCCTCCAGCTGGGGAACGTGGGAGAGCCCCGCCGGAGCCATGCCCCAGGCCGCGCTTCCCGGTCCCAGGCAGGCCGCCGTTTCACACAGGCTCCGGCTGAGCCTCGCCGCCTCCGCGCTGCTTTACTGAGGCGTGCAGCGCCCGAGACCGCGGCCGGGCGCGCCTGGTTCCGCCCCGGGCTGAGCCGCGGTGTCCCCAGGCCCGGTTCCCGGCCGCCAAGGAGCGAAAGGCCGGGGAGTGCACGCCGGCTCTGCCCCACGGGCGGTTAGAGGCGGCGTCTGACTGCCCCGTCTCCTGCTAGGTTCTGCCCAGAGAAGCAGCAGCGAGAGAGAGAGAGAGAGAGAGAGAGAGAGAGGGGAGAGGAGAGCGAGAGAGGGGAGAGAGAGAGAGGGGAGAGAGAGGGGAGAGAGAGGAGAGAGAGAGGGTAGAGGGGAGAGAGAGAGAGGGGAGAGAGAGGAGAGAGAGAGGAGAGAGAGAGAGAGGGGAGAGAGAGAGAGGAATGAGAGAGAGGAATGTGAGAGAGAGGAGAGAGAGAGAGAGAACTGCGCACCTGCGCCTGTATTTAAACCTGGCTGGCCGCGCCACCTCCGGGCCCCGCTGGCTGCGGCCGCTTCAGGTGTTTTTAAAGTGACGGCGCAGGACTCAGGTGAGAAAGGATCGATGTTCTCACTTCCCCTCCGAAGCAACAGTTTCGGTCCCTCCGTGGTCACCAGTCCTGTCACCGGGTTTTGGGGTGCAGGCGAGGCACAGCTCTCCTGAGAGAATGTTTTTTCGTGTTTTTGGTGTCTCGCTCACCCAAGAATGGGAGAGGGGACCACGCCAGGCACCGTGCACTCGTCAATACCGGACCCAAAAAGCTTTTGCAGAAAAGTGATTTATTTAGGTAGAGGAAGAGAAAAAGGAGAAGAGAGAAAGCGTCCACGAAGAGTGTGGAAGGGACCTCAGAAACCCAGGAGAGAGAGAGACAGCTTCCGCGAGAGTTCACGGAAGGAGATCCAAACACGGAGTCCGAAGGCGTGTGGAAGAAGGGGAGTTTTAACCTGGGAGGATTCCCACCTTCTCCAAGGTCCCTGGCCAATGAACGGAGTTCCTTGGAACCTCCACTGGAGTGACTTTTTTATTTTTCCGTGCACGCAAAAATTAAAACAGACACTGTTCAATCTCCTCGATAGAGAGGCGTGGGAGTGGGGCATGGTGCTGGGAAGTTCTTGCCCTTGAAACTACGCCCCCTGGTGGACCCGGAAAGAGAACACATTCCCTCAGATTCTTCTTACCTGTCAGATCAATGCAGAGGGTAGGTCCGGGTAACAGCCTGGCTGTTATGAATGAATGCTTGTTGAACAGCCAGGCTGTTACCAGGGCCTACCCTCTGCATTGAAGTAAGTTACCTGTGGATAGGGAGGAGCTATGCTGTTCACACCGTAACCCCCATTTTGGAGGGCGATAACTAGCCTGAAACAATCAGCTTGTCTCTAACCTGGATGCCAGAGGCCAGATTTCCTAAATTCAACGAGAAAATGGTACAACTGTGGTTTTACCATTTCTATATAGAGAACTTTCTCTATATAGAAATTTATACTAGAAAATTTATTTTCTAAAGTAGAATCTTCAGATCTGGAGATCCTTCATTGCTTCATTCACCAAACTGCTGAGAAATGTGTTGTTGAACATATAGAAGGGAAAAATTGATCCAAACACCTTTTTAGTATTACTATAAAGTATACTGATTTTAACTTGCAAAACTACGTATTTTGTAATATTGCGAAGTATACCTCATAGTGTACCCCACATACTATGTTTATCTCTGAAATACTCATTTAAAAAAATACAAATTAAGGTTACGAGTATGGATTCTGGAGCCATGCTGCCTGAATTTGAATCCTGGTTTTACTTTTTCTTTTTTTTTCTTGAGACAGAGTTTCGCTCTTGTTGCCCAGGCTGAAGTGCAGTGGCACAATCTTGGCTCACCACAACCTCCACCTCCTGGGTTCAAGTGATTCTCCTGTCTCAGCCTCCCGAGTAGCTGAGATTACAGGCATGCACCACCACACCAGGCTAATTTTGTATTTTTAGTAGAAACGAGGTTGGTCAACTCCTGACCTCCAGTGATCTACCTGCCTCGGCCTCCCAAAGTGTTGGGGTTACAGGAGTGAGTCACCACTCCTGGCCTGAATCCTGGTTTCACTTCTTATGTAACTTTAGACTATGTAATCTCTTCTGTTTCATCATAAGGATAATAATGGTATCTACTTCTCTGGATTATTTTGAACTATAACTGATATATGTTTGTAAAGTGCCTAGCACCCTGTCTGACATATGAGTTTCTCTACATTCACTTCATTGATGGGGAAAAATAATAAAAAAGACCATTAACTATGCATTATCTATAAACTTCAAATAAGTAGCAAATTAATTCTGCATTATTTAAAAAGATATTACTTAGATATTGAAGCAAACAAAAAACAAGCCTATTTGAGTCTTCATCACTTTCATTTTCAAATGGTGCTCTGATTGCTTTTAGATAGAATTCACAGCTCTCATTTTTTATTTGTTTGTATGCAGGAAAGCCTTCATCTAATATATTTCAGAGCTTTTTTTTACTGTGACTTTGCTGGCCCTCTCTCACTTCCAGTTCCTTTGACATTTCTTGCTTAATGTTTTTCAGCCTATCCCCTTCTAATGTCTAGAGAAATATAGATTTGCTAATTTCTCTGCCTGTTAAACTTTGATTTGTTCACCAACATTATCTAAAATGCTATGATTAACTGTGAAACCACATTCACAGAGAATGAGAAAAAGCTGAGGGGGTGAATTTTGTGTGAAATACAGTGGGTAAAACAGAAAGGATTTATAGGATATGAAATAGGGATTTTTATGAGCCGGTGAATCAGCATCTGTGCTGATTTTTGTTTTTTCTTTTCTTTCTTTCTTTTTTTCTTTTGACATGGTGTCTTGCTCTTGCCGAGGCTGAGGCTGGAGTGCCGTGGTGCAGTCGTGGCTCACTGTAGCCTTGACCTCCCTGGCTCAAGCAATCCTCCCACCTCAGCCTTCTGAGTAGCTGGGACCACAGGCAGGTGCCACTATGCCCAAATAATTTTTTTAAAAAATTTTTTGTAAAAATGGGGTCTCACTATATTGTCCAGACTCATATTAATTTTTATTTAATATTTTTGTTTTTGAAGACAAGCTTTCTTCCCTCAGAGCACATTTCTTCTCTCGTGGATCAGACTCTCAGTAAAGAGACCAGATGGTGTTTGGGACACCAGAGTCTACTAACGTTCCCAGAAAAGTCACACTGTGCTTTAATATTACTTACTTTTGCTGAAGAATAAAACTTGATATGGGAGAAAATCTGTAAAACAGTTTATATGTAGAGAAAAATTCTCCCACACAATGTGTGTTAGTTTGTTGAAAAGAGTTTTAATTGACTCACAGTTATGCATGAGTGGGGAGGCCTCAGGAAACTTACAGTTACGGCAAAAGGGGAAGAAAGCCACCTTCTTCACAGGGTGGCAGGAAGAAGGGCCAAGCGAAGGAGGAGAAGCCCCTTATAAAACCATCAGATCTTGTGAGAATGCTGCCATTACCATGAGAACAACATGGGGGTAAGTGCCTCTGTGACTCCATTACCTCCCACTGGGTCCCTCCATGACACATGGGGATTATGGAAACTACAGCTCAAGGTGAGATTTGGGTGGCAACACAGTCAAACCACGTTTTCCCTCTGCTCTCATAGCACCACAGCAATCATCAAAACAGAAGAAGACTTCCATGACCAAAGGAGTGTTTTTTTTCCCCACACCTAAGCAGCAGACACCCGTTGGTTATCCTCCAATTTAATTCTGACACGATTTCCCTGGAGATAGCATCAGAGCTGACAGGTTGAGGCTCAGTCCCACAAGACCACCTCCTCCTTACACCCAGTCACAACTCCAGGCCTCTGGAACTTCTGACTGACTGGCTTCTAGTTGGGGTTCCTACCTCTCTGGAACTTCAAGGTGGGGTTCCACCTCTTTGGAATTAATCTCTTTGGGTTTGATTAATTTGCTAGAGTGGCTTACAGAACTCAGGGAAAACACTGTTTGCTGGTTTATTGTAAAGGATATTACAAATGACACAGATGAAGAGATGCATGCCTTCATAAGGTAAGGTATGTGGGGAGGGGTACGCAGCTTCCATGCCCTCCGGAGGCAAGCCAGCCTTCAGGAACCTCTATGTGTTCAGCTATCTGGAAACTTTCTGAACCCCGTACTCGTGGGTTTTTTGGAAACTTCAAGACAAATTCCTTCCCTTAGTGTATAGGGTGGGACCCTCTCTGGAGAGGTTCTTAAGATGGTGGGGGCAGGTAAGAGTTCTGCCTTGGGGCAGGTGAAAGGAGGGAAGAAGATCAGAGAAATTCTGGTTTTTTTGGCCTAACATACCCAGCATTATCACAAAAGACAGTAAGAGGGCTATGGGAGTTGTAAGCCAGGAACCGTGGACGAAAACTAGCGTGTATAATAACACCACAGTTTGCTAACAAGATAAATTATTATTGCAGCTGGCAAGGCGAGTGATACATGATACATGATGGACTTAGATAAATGCTTTAAAACAATTTGAAAAATCAAATTTTTTCTGCATCCTTTATGTTTAAATAACTTCGTTAAACATTTTTTAACCATGTAGAAAAAAACCCCCACATAACCTGTCTTGTCTGTTTCTGTAATCAAGATCACATTTATTTCATGCCTCATGACATTGCCTCCCTTTGCTTTTGTGTCTCAGGATGTATTTAGGGTGAGTGATGATGGGGAGTCCAAAAGACTATTTGTCCTGGGAGTTTCATTCAAAAAGCATTTTAAGTTTAGACTTTTCATTATTTTTCAAATGGAATTAGAGATATAAACAAATGCTATTCTGTAAACCTGTATTTTTGCATTTTTTTACTTTTAAAAAATGCATTAAGAGCCTCAAAATTGAAATATCTCTTGACTGGTGCGAAGCACTGCTTTTCTTTGAATCAGAATTTTCCTTCCTTGCTTTTATTATTATCTCTCAAAATAAAAATCAAATCTATCCTTTGTAAGCCATCTTAAATGTTCCTTTCAGGAAACCATCTCTGATCTCAGCTGCAAGTAATTTATTTCCTCTGTGATCCCATATTACTGAGACATATGTATGTATATGTATATTTTTGAGACAGAGTCTTGCTTTATTATCCGGGTTGGCTCTATTGCTGCTGGAGTGCAGTGGTGCAATATTGGCTCACTGCAACCTCTGTCTCCTGGCTCAAGTGATCCTCCTGTCTCAGCCTCCAGAATAGCTGGGACCACACTGTGGTCTACCATACCCAGATAATTTTTGTATTTTTTGTAGAGATGGAGTTTCATTGTTGGCCAGGATGGTCTTGAACTCCTGAGCTCAAGTGATCTGCCTACCTAAGCCTCCCTAAGTGCTGGGATTCCAGGTATAAGCCACCACACCTGGCTTGATCAGGCCGGGTCTAGTCTTTATACTAGGCTGCAGGCTTCATGTGCACAAGGGCCTTTTCTTATTCTTTCATGTGCTAGATGTCTTTTAGAAACTTAAAAAAAATTCTTTTTGAATAAAGGCCTATGATAGCTCCATTTCTGGAGAGGGATGTTTAAATTAGATTTTATTATTTTCTCTGTCTCTTTGTTTCTTTATCTCTCTCTTGTATGCATAAATCAGTTTTTGCAGGATTGGATTAGGTATTCTATACATTTGCAAAGATTTTAATCGTTGTAGCCTCTCTAATATAAACCTAATTTAATGTGAAAGCTCAAAAAATTCTCTGTTTAAAATTCTTCTTCTGGACATACTCAGAGCTACTCGTAATGTGATTAGTGACATCCTCCTTTAGTGGCAGAAAAAGAAAAAAGCATTCCCTGGAGCTCTCAAAAGTCATTGAACAAATGTCCAATTACTGTCTAGGTAACATTTGGCAATATCACTACTAGATGGCTTCATTCTGGTTATCTGTCAATTTTTATATCTCTACCCCTATTTATCTTTATGGAGTTCTGTCTGTAGTTAACAACAATTATGCCTCTGGGAAATCTACATCGCAGAACATATTGGTCTTGAGTTGGTTTCCCCAAGACTGTAGTTCTCTCTCTCTATATGTATGTAAATGAGACAGGGTCTCACTTCATTGCCCAGCCTTGTGTCAAACTCCTGGGCTCTCATAATCTTCCTTCCTCAGTCTCCCAGAATGCTGGGATTACAGGTGTGAACCACTGCACCTGGCCATGCAAGGCATTTTATAGAGGTGTTGGAGTGTGTGGGAAATAAAGTAAATGGAAAAAAAATTTGTACAAGAAAGTAAATGTAGTCATGATATCCACTTGACTCAACAGTGACGAATATTTACATAATTATAAGAATGAAACCTCTGTATTTGGGTTTAAATGAGACAGAAAGAGAAGGAGAGAGAGAATTATAACGGGAAGAATAGAAGAAGGGGAAGAGGGGGCATGAAAACATTTACCATATCGGAAAGTTAGTAAATAACTAAATCTGATGAATTGAGAGATAGTGATACATACATACTATTCAGAGTTTTGAAAGTACTAGTAAAGAAGTGTTCAAACTGCAGGTAGGACAAAAAGGTTGGCAGGCAAAGAGAACTTGGGGCTATTATTTTATTATTGTTGTAAGTCTTTTAGCTCTGCATAAACCTAAAACAATTTTGTAAACATAATACTTTGATTAAAAATTAGTATTAATTTAAAAAATTAGTATTAATTAAAACCATCTATTGAAGAAAAGTTCTGTGTATAATTTTTTTGTTTTAGTTTCTAATCAGTTCTACCTAAAAAAGATGGTGGTAGAAATTTAACAAGTATTCTTAGAACTTAGATGTAAAGATACATTGGATAATTAAAAGTAAAATCTAAAAATCCTAGGAAAGTCAATTCACAGTGGTTAAGAGCCACCATACACTTTCCATAACTTTTAACAGATGTATTAGTCTGTTCTTATGCTGCTAATAAAGACTTACCCCAGACTGGGTAATTGATTAAAAAAAGAGGTTTAATGGACTTACAGTTCTACACGGCTGGGGAGGCTTCACAATCATGGCAGAAAGCAAAGAAGATGCAAAGTCATGTTCTACATGGGGGCAGGCAAGATGACTTGTGCAGGGCAACTTCCATTTATAAAACCATGAGATCTCAAGAGGCTTATTCACCATTGAGAGACCAGCATGGGAAAGACCTGCTGTCATGATTTAGTTATCTCCCACCAGGTCCTTCCCATGACATGTGGGGATTATGGGAGCTACCATGCAAGATGAGATTTGGGTGAGAACACAACCAAACCATATCAACAGGATACACTAAAATAATCAAAATTCCTATGTAACAGCATATCGTAACTAGAGAGGATCCTAGAAGTCCTTTTATATTTTATCATTTGTTTTTTTAAGACATTTTACAGCTTGGCATGGTGTCTCACACCTATAATTCCAGCACTTTGGGAGGCTGAGGTGGTAGGATCACTTGAACCCAGGAATTCGAGACAAGCTTGGGGAACACAGTGAGACTTCATTTCTTAAAAAAAAAAAAAAAAAAAAAGACATTTTATATTGAAGAAACAACCTATTGCCTTGAAGAAAATGTGAATTGTACTTTGTTTTATAGACAGAAATTAATTACATGAGGAATCAAGTGGTTTGTTAAAAATACTGCTGTTTTAATAAGTAACAAGTGATAGAAAGTTACTATTTCATCAGTTTTGTCAAAGTCAAATAAAAATGTAGAGATACATCTATAAACATAAAGTTTAATTTGAGAAAACAGAATTGCAGTTTGTGGTACACACAGAGACTCGTGTGGTTTTTAGTATGTTGGAAGAACAAAGAGAAGATTGAATGTTTTATTAGAAAGAGAAGTGTTACATATTGTTTTGCAAGAAAGCTCACTGGCAGTAGTGAAGTTCCTCGGAGCTGGCAAACTCGGATTGGTGAATGGTGGCAGTAGGAAAAACTAAGAGTCATGGCAGGTAGCTAGTAGGTAAAAACAGTCCTAGTGCTGGGCGCGGTGACTCAAGCCTGTAATCCCAGGACTTTGGGAGGCCGAGGCAGGCGGATCACGAGGTCAAGAGATCGAGACCATCCTGGCCAACATGGTGAAACCCCATCTCTACTAAAAGAACAAAAAAATTAGCCTGGCGTGGTGGCACGCGCCTGTGGTCCTGGCTACACGGGAGGCTGAGGCAGAAGAATGCTTGAACTCAGGAGGCGGAGGTTGCAGTGAGCTGATATTGTGCCACTGCACTCCAGCCTGGTGACAGAGCAAGACTCCATCTCAAAAAAAAAAAAAAAAAAAATAGTCCTAGTTTGCAGCAGGCCATTTCAGCAGCTGAGTTTGCAGGATAATTCCTGAAGCAGGCGCTATGTACCCTGAGTGCTTTTTCCCCTAGTTCCTTGATTCTGATTCACTTGGATGTGACAAAAAGAACTCAATTCATACAGTTTTCAGTTTATTCTATATTATAAAACATGAGGATTGATTTGTTCATATCTGAGCTGCTCTTACAAAAGGATCCTATTTTCGTGATCTGATAATTAGGGCTTTCTTTTAATTTCAAGTTGTACTTAATTGGGCTCTTAGATCTCTGTGAGTAGCATGCCAACACCAAGGACATAGCCCTTGGCAAAGCCTGTAATTTAAAATATTGCCCTTCCTTCCTTGTAGACTGAATCAGGAAGCTGTTTCTGGTCTAGAAATGAAGTGTTGTCATGTTCACATCCAGTACAGTTTGTGAGAACACTGTGTGTGCTACTCTGCAAATTGGGGATAATTACTCCTAACAGGGAAGTGCTTTGAAGTTGCTGCATGAAGTCAGTGTAAAGTGTTATGAAGCACCCACATGAAAGGAGTCTTTTGTTCATTTCTTCTGTGCTCACAGAGGGGTTGCCTGCATTGGGTTATTCATCTTCTTTCCCTATGGAAACTGACTGTGGAGTTCTGTGCCAGGCCCAGCATACATCTTCTTCCCAGGCTGCCAGATTTCACAGAATGTTAAATAAAATCTGCTTTTATTTGCCCATAACTGCTCTTCTGTGGCTTTACTCAGAAATAAGACCTGTTAAAAATGAATTATTTTTTAGAAAACTAGCACAGTTTAAAACCCTTAGAGCACTGGGGGCAAACTCAACTTAGTATGCTGTTGTGCAGCAGGCGACTGCTGAAAACAAAGCAGAGAACAAGGCCCAGAGGCTCCGCTCAACACGGAAGGGTTTTGAGAGCAAAGCCGTCCTACAGTTTAGTTTTGCAGACACCCAAACTTGCCCTTCTTTGGAAGTTAAAAGATTCTTAGGGAAACAAATAAAATTCCAAATTTGTTACATTGATGGTCTGAAAGAGATGGGAAAAAAGGCTTGGAGTGTATTTTGCGTGAAACTAATATCTGATCTTCTAAAAAGTGTCTTCTGATGAAACTGGTCAAAAAATTAAGAGCCCATTGAGGGATGTAGTCTTAGTTACCATGCTGCCAGAGAGGCAGGCTGAAGGTCGCTAGCTTGGAGTCAGCCATGTTTGTATGCACCCATTTTCCATTCAATGCCATAGGGATTCAAGCTTAGGTTCTGGGGGTCAATTTGCAAATGTGTCCATCTGCTTTTCCTAATTTGTCTAGTTCATTCTGCCTTCTCCCTTTTCCTGCTTTTTTCTGAAGTTTATTTGCTCTAACACTGACGTTAAACTAGAAAAAACATTTTATTGTTTTTAACTCACTTTCAGATATATTCTTCTTACCTTTATCAGAGATGAGCACCTTTCTGATGGCAAAACAAATGGCTTTTTTTTAACCCAATACTCCAATATTATAATCATTAATATAAATCATTTTTATATTAACTTTCTGTTACTGCTTACTACACCTGGCACATGGTAGGGTGTCCCCACATAATTCATTATCCAAAGTGAGACACTTTTGGGAGCAAAAGGGTATGCAGTTAGTAGTTACACTAATACCAGGTGCAAACTGACACATAAGTTCAGTTTATCAATAAACATTTGTGAAATACAATTTATTTCTTTGGTGATATTCTACCCATTATACTTAACTTTTACCTTTCTTAATTCAGGAATCTTCTTATTGGTGCTTGAATAACTTCTTTTCTTGTTAGAGCCTTGTTTTCTTCTGAGATTTTACTTTTTGTTGAGACAGGCTCTCACTCCATCATGGAGGTTGGTGTACAGTGGTGCAGTCATAGTTTACTGCACAGTGGTGCAGTCATAGTTTACTGCAGCCTCAACTTCCTGGACTCAATGCTCCTGCCTCAGCCTCCCAGGGTAGCTGGGACCACAGGCACATGCCACCACTCCCAGTTAATTTATCAATTTTTTTATAGAGACAATGTCTCATTTGCTCAGGCTGATCTCAAAATCCTAGACTCAAGCAGTCCTCCCACCTCAGCCTCCCAAAGCGCTAAGACGACAGGTGTGAGCCACAGCACCGAGCCTTGCAATTATTTTTTCAGTTGACTCAACCACAGGCAATGACTGTGTCTAATTTTTACCTGTCCCCTGGGGGCTGGGTGCAGACTCAGGCCAGTGTGCTCTCTGTGCATGTGTGTTGGATGGATGGATGGTTGGATGGAGTGATGGATGGATGGAGTCATTCTGGGATACAGTCCCAGATTTCCTAAAGCCTGAATTCATTTCTCCATGCCCATAGCCCTAACCTTCAACCTCTCCCTATGTGTGCTCTCTCTGATGCCTTTCTGGCCCTATCAGGGCCAGCCAAAGATCTTCAGGAGAATTTTCCAGGGCTGGGTTGACAAGGGCAGGAGTGTTTGAGGGCTTTCCTCTGCCACCATCAGAAATTCTGTGTCCCCCCAACCCTCCACAGGTATCTGAGCTGAAATTAAGCTGCTGATGGCATCTCAGTGACCTCACGCAGGGTGCGGTAGGGGACAATCCAGGCTTTGGAGCTGCTGCCGAGGTTCAAATCCCTGCACCAACAATCGCCATCCCTGTGGCCTTGAGTACATGGTGAAACCGTTTGAGACTGTTTCCTCATCTGTAAAATGGGAACCTTCCTGGCAGGGTCCTTGCTTGTGTAGATGAAGTGGGGGCAGATAAACCAAGCACTTAGCACCTAGCCTGGTGCATGCAATTTCAGCCAGGGAGTCTTACCAACAGCCCAGCCAGAAAGGCAGAGGGGCTACAAAAAATACCTGTGGCCCAGGTCCCCTCAGGTACACAAAGCCAGCACCTAAGGGGTCCAGCTGAACCCTGGAATTTTTTAAGGTCCCCAGCTAATCCTCAGGACAGCTGTGATGGTTCAGTTTATGTGTCGGCCTGACTGGGCTAAGGGGTGCCCAGATAGTGGGCATGACATGATTTCCAGGTGTGACTGGGAGGGTGTTTCTGCAGGAGAGTAGAACTGAAGGCAGAGTGTGTTGGCTCACGCCTGTAATCCCAGCACTTTGGGAGGCCAAGGCAGGTGATCACTTGAGGTCAAGAGTTCGAGATCAGCCTGGCCGACATGGTGAAACACTGACTCTATTGAAAATACAAAAATTAGCTGGGTGTGGTGGTGGGCACCTGTAGTCCCAGCTACTTGGGAGACTGAGGCACAAGAATGGCTTGAACCCAGGGTGCAGAGATCTGCAGTTAGCCAAGAATGGCCACTGCACTCCAGCCTGGGTGACAGAGTGAGACCCTATCTCAAAGAAAAAGAGAGTCAGAGACTGTAGCATTTGAATCAGTAGACTGAGTGAAGAAGCTCACCCTTACCACTGTAGGAGGCCACCGTCCAATCCGTTGAGGGCTGGAATAAAACAAGGAAGTAGAAGGGCAAATTTGCCTTCTGCTTGATTAGGGACACCCGTCTTCTGCCCATGCACCTCAGTGGCCCTGGCTCTCGGGCCTTCCGCTGGGACTAGAATGACACACTGGCTTTCCTGGGCTTCCCAGCTTGCAGACAGCAGACTCTGTGACTCCTTGGCCTCCATAATTCCATGAGCCAATTCCCATAATACAGATGGTCCCCAAATTATAAGGGTTCAACTGAAGGTTTTTTAACTTAATGACAGGTTTATCAGGGTATTAAAGTTGTTTTCAACTCAGGATGGATTTATTGGAATGTAGCCTTATTGTAAATTGAGGGGCATCTATAAATCTCATTTTTTATTTCACAGGGTCTCACTCTGTCACCCAGACTGGAGTGCAGTGCTGCCATCAGAGCTCACTGCAGCTTCGAACTCCCAGGCTCAAGCGATCCTACCGCCTAAGCCTCCAAGCAGCTGGGACTGCAGGCGTGCTCCAGCACACCTGGTAATTTCTTATTTTTTTGTCTCACTATGTTGCCCAGGCTGATCTTGAACTCCTGGCCTCAAGCAATCGTCCTGCCCCAGCCTCCCAAAGTGCTTGAATTACAGGGGTGAACCACCGTGCCCAGCCCATGCATCTGTATATCTATACCTACCTACCCACCTACCTACCTGTGTTCCTGTTGGTTCTGTTTCTCTGAAGAATCATGACTGACACAGCACCTAAAATAAGCCAGCCCGGCCCACCTCTGCAGCCCACCCTGGCCATGCCTCAGCACTTGCCGCAGCACACAAGCCCTCCGTCCTGTCCTGGAAGACCCCTCACCTCATCCCCTCCCAGGACCTTGGCACCGGCCTTTCCTTCCTCCAACCCCTCTCCCACCCTGCACCTGCACCCATCCTCCATCCTTAGCCTCTGTCCACAGAATCAGTGCTATCTTCCAGGGGCTCTTCTGACATCAGGCCTCTGCTTTCCTCCGTCAACAGCTGCCACCTATTTCTTTGCTGGCGTTTGTCACACTTCAAAGGATTTTTGTTTCTTTGCCATGAGCAAAATCTCATGTTTTTTGTGTGGGGAGCCCCTGACAGCAGAGGCCTGAAAGGAGGTCACAGTGCCACTGGTTTATTCAGGCAGTGGCCCCGGGAAGCTGGAGTGGGAGCCGGGAGAGAAGGGCAGGAAGCCAGAAGACAGGGCACAGCTGGGCTGGTCACCACAGACACTGCTGGGGGCGCTTGCTGCTCAGCCTGTCCGGAGTCCCTCTGCAGAACTGCGTAGGATGAGCCTTGGAACTGGCACTGGGTGGGGCAGGAGGCTGGGCATCTATCCCTCAGCTCTCATGCCCTGTTGGCTGAGGACTGTCCCAGGGCATGAATGTCCTACGTCCTCCCAGCTGCCCCTCCTGAAGCCGAGACAGCTCCTGAGTGAGCTCCTCCCTTGCACAGAGAATTGGAGACTCCACAGGCTTATGGGCTCAGACACTGGTGGGGGCCTGGGGACCTGGAGTGGATGCAGGGAGGTGCTAGCAGGCCCCAAACACAGCAGCCACACCTCTCAAACCAGAGGTTACAAATGGGCAGCCCCTGGGCCCAGTGCACCACCCTCCCATGTGTTCTGTTTGGCCATCAAAGGCTTTTTTTTTTTTTTTTTTTTTTGAGGCGTAGTCTTGCTTTTTCGCCTAGGCTGGAGTGCAATGGCACGATCTCGACTTACTGCAACCTCTGCCTACTGGGTTCAAGTGATTCTCCTACCTCAGCCTCCCAAGTAGCTGAGATTACAGGCACGTGCCACCATGCCTGGGTAATTTTTTGTATTTTTAGTAGAGATGGGGTTTCACCATGTTGGTCAGCTGATCTCAAACTCCAGACCTCCGGTGATCCACCCACCTCGGCCTCCCAAAGTGCTGGGATTACAGGCATGAGCTACCGCACCCAGCCCATCAAAGGGCTTTTGATTTATTTATTTTTATTTTGAGACAGAGTCCCACACTGTCACCCTGGCTGGAGTGCAATGACATCATCTCAGCTCACTGCAACCCCCCTCTCCTGGGTTCTCAAAATTCTCATGCCTCAGCCTCCCAAGCAGGTGGGGTTACTGGTGCACACCACCACACCTGGCTAATTTTTTGTATTCTTAGTACAGACAGGGTTTCATTATGTTGGCCAGACTGGTCCTGAACTCCTGACCTTATGATCTACCTGCCTCGGCCTCCCAAGTGCTGGGATTACAGGCATGAGCCACCGTACCTGTCCAAAAATACTGAGCCGAGATTTTAAATATGGAGGATCTAGTACAAATATCTGGATTCCTGGCTTCTCTTTAAAAATCAGATCTGAGGATCTTGGGCCCTTGTCCGCCTGGATAGAAGTACTGACCAGTCTTTGGGCAGGTGTGGGCTCCCCACCCCTTCAGCTCCCCTAACACCAGGGCCTGGGGGCACACTGGTGATCGGTGGCTTATACAGTATTTTCTCCTTACCCTGGCCCCTTCACTTCCAGCAGCCCTTCCCAACCACTGGGTCAGGTACAAGGAGCTCAGTGTTTCATTAGCCCAGCCCCTCTGGGTAAACTGAGGCCACCCTCCTGAGCGCTCCCCACTGCTACCCACAATCCCCCCTCCCCAAGAAGGCAGCTAAAATATCCAAGTTGCTGCCCTACGGACCGAGACCCAGGGTCTCCTGTCTCTCTTTCCACTGCCACCTGTGTGCCTGCCTGGGCTGCATCCTGGGGACGCAGATGTGACCTGAACACAGCCACTGCCCTCACAGAGGAGAGGATCTAACAACCGACGGGCAGACCGTGACTTCCCAGCTGTGGCATATGCACACAGGGCACAGAAACTAACTTCTCCATTTCCTTATCTGGAAAATAGGTCGCTCCCTGGGTTCCCTCTCCCCATTTGCACACCCCAGGGGAGGGTAGGAACCACCCCACTTGTTCATTCAGTTTCTATGTTGGTTCTGTGGCTCCCCTCTGCAGCACTAGCTCCGGGGCCAGGCTGGGCGTGGCGTCGATGGAATTTGGTAAAGCATCAAGATAGAATGGCCGGGCGCAGTGGCTCACACTTGTAATCCCAGCACTTTGTGGGGCAGTGAAGTGTCTCAGGCAAAGAAATGGCGTGGCTGGATGTAGCTGGCACAATGATGTCTGGAGCTGTAAGTGAGAAGTGGTCAGGAGGAGCCCATGGCAGTGGGGATGGATCACAGCTGACGTGGGCGACCTGCGACATGTTTAGCAGGTAAAATCGACAGGTTTGGTTGGACTGGCTGCCTGGGAGAGGGCAGGTAAAGGACAGCCCTTTGTGTCTGGCCAGGCTGGTGGCTTAACAAGTGTCCAAATGAACCATTCCTGTGCCCGGTGTCTGCCCGAGCTGCTGTCCCCTCTTCCTTTGCCAGGTTTCATTTTTCTCTTTTTTTTGTCATGCTGCCACTGGTTGCCAAAAGGACTGCACAGCTCTGGGGTGGTGATTTGGCAAAGCCTAGAAAAAATATTATTTCCCATAATCTCACCGTTAAAGGCCGACCCTTGTGGACACCCTGGCAGGTTTCCTTCCAGTCTTTTGCTATGCAGTTTAGCAACTGAAATAACGAAATGCATGTCATTTCATGTCATGCTTTTGACCCAGCGTGACGTGATATGGCTCATCAATTCTCCATGATCCTGGAAACCCCTTTTTTTTGTCTTGTTTTGTTTTGTTTTGAGTCAGAATCTAATGCTGTTGCCCAGGCTGGAGTACAGTGGTGCGATCTCAGCTCACTGCAACCTCTGCCTCCCTGGTTCAAGCAATTCTCCTGCCTCAGCCTCCTGAGTAGATGGGACTATAGGTGCCTGCCACCATGCCCAGTTAATTCTTATATTTTTAGTAGAGATGGGGTTTCACCATGTTGCCCAGATTGGCTTCAAATTCCTGGGCCCAAGTAATCTGCCCACTTCAGCCTCCCAAAGTGCTGAGATTACAGGTGTGAATCACTGTGCCCGGCCATGGAAACTCCATTTCTAAAGTGTGTAGCAAGTTCTGCTGCAGGGAATATATCCCTGTGGCTAGCTACCCACCACCCTGTTGGTCTGTCCACATTTTATATGACCTCCCTAGAAGAGGTTCTGAGCATGGGAATTACCAGATCCTAGAAAGGTCAACCATCTTAAGACTCTGACTACAAATTGCCAGATTGCTTTCTAAACATATTGGACTATTGACACTGTCACCAGCGATATATGCAAATACCCATCTCACCACAGCCTCCCCACCACCAGATGTTGTCCATTTTAAATCTTTCCTGATTTATAGCCCAGCTCAGAGTTCACCTCCTCTGAGAAGCCTCCTCGGATTTCCCTTCTCCATCCTCGACATTTGCACAGCCAGCGGTCCGCTTCCTCCACTTGTCCTAGTCCATCCCAGCTGCAGGTCTGATGTTCCACGGCTGGAGTCTTCCCTGAGACAGGTGAGGCCCCCACCCACCCAGCTTCCCAGCCCCAATCAGCCCACATATTTTGGGTCTCTTGTAGATGCTGGGAAGCCTTCTAGCAACCTAGGAGGTAGGTATCATGCTCTTTTATAGAGCAACTGAGACCCGACCAGAGAGGCTGAGTGACTGATCCTGGATCACACAGCTATGAGGCAGTGTTGCTGCAGCTAAAACAGCAATGAAATCTCCTCCATGCCAGGCTTAGCTAAGCGATTTCTATGCCTAATCTAAGTTCATCCTCCCGATAACCTTGCCATGCTGGTACTATTATTATCCCCATTTTACTGATGATGAACCCTTGAACCAGGCCTGCCTGGCTCAGAAGCAACAGAGCCTGGGACTTGGGCCCTAAAATCCGAAGTCGGCAGTGCCTTGGGCAGGAGTCCACAAGCCTGGTCCAATGCCCTGGGTCTGGCATCCTTTGCCTCTCAGAGAGAAGAGACAGGGCAGCCAAGGACAAAAGGATTCCCCACCCCACACATGACCAGGGCCACAGTGGGCCTCATGCCAGTTCCAGGTGCCAGGGCAAGGCATCTATCCCACCGCCACCCTTGGCTTGCCCTGCAGATTCGCAGGAACTGCTTGGAGCCCTCCCAATCTCAGTCTTCCCTCGAACCCGCTTATCTCCCACACTTTATTGAATAGGGGCTTTTCCTGCCAATCTGCCCTAGCAGGAACAGCCCTTTCAGGGCAACCACTGCCAAAATCTATTGGCACAGCACACCATCTGCCTGGGCCTTGTTGGCATCTATCACAAGAGGTGGGGACTAGAAAGCCCCACCGTGGGGCCCCTCCCCAGGAGACTTCAGTGGGTTGGGAGGGAAGGCTTGGCTTCCCCCAGGACTTGAACATTTATTCAGCAAAACTTGGCTGGGCGCAGTGGCTCATGCCTATAATCCCAGCGCGTCTGGGAGGCTGAGGTGGGAGGATCACTTGAGCCCAGGAGTTTGAGACTAGCTTGACTAACATGTCAAAACCCCATCTCTACTAAAAATACAAAAATTAGCTGGGCGTGGTGGCGCGCACATATAGTCCCAGCTACTCAGGTGGCTGAGGCATGAGAATCATCTGAACCCAGGAGGCAGAGGTTGCAGTGAGCTGAGATTGTGCCACTGCACTCCAGCCTGGGCGATCGAGTGAGACTTTGTCAAAACAAAATGAAACAAAACATAACAAAACTAAATGCCTTGACTGAGCATCTACTGTGTACCAGACACTGTGCAGGTCACTGGGGAGGTAGCAGTGAATGACTCAGGCAAGGGACGGGCGGACCTCTCAGCAGTGGAGACAGGCAACAAAGAAAATTAAAAATAGGTAAATTCTATAAAAATACAGCCAAGGAAGCGGGATCGGCAGGCCAGTGAGGGAAAGAAAGGAGCTGCCATTTTAAACCAGAAGGTCTGGGAAGGTTGTTCTGAGAAAAGACTTTGAGCAGAGATGGAAGGAGGTGAGCGAGGGAGCCTCATGGATGTCTTGGGTGACAGCACCCCAGGCAGAGGGAATGGCCAGTGCAAAGGCCCTGGAGCACCCTGGAGGAGCTAGCGTGGCTGGAGAGGAGCTAGGGAGACTGAGGGCAGAGATGTCAGAGCAATGATGGGGAAGATTGGGGAGGCCACTGAGGGTACCATGGCTTCTCCTCCGAGAAGAGTGGGGAGCCCTGGAGGACTGGGAGGAGAGGACTGTGGCACGACCTAGGTTTTAACAAGACCACTCAGACCTCTGCTTGGAGGATACCCTAGGGCGGGGTTAGGGTGAAGGCCAGTATGTCAGCTAGGAGGTGGCTGCCAAAAATCCAGCTTTTAATCTCACAGGGGAGGCCCTCAAGACATATGTACACACACACACATGCACACATACACATACACATACACATGTGTGCAATGCACATGTGTACCCATATATGTATGCACATGTACACAGAGACCCTGGGGACAGGCAAACATGGTTTTAACTCCTGACTCTACAACCAACTTTCTGTGTAACCAAGAGCAAGTGACTTGACATCTCTGAACTTGTTTTCCCTCCTGCCAGATGGAAGTTCAGACACCGTCTTCCAAGTGTGTATATGTGCAAAATCTGCACACCAGCTTCACTGAAAGGGGTCGAGAGTGACTGGCCCCTAGCAGGCACACATATAGTGACCCTTTTCTCCTTCACATGCCACAGGATTGGTGAATAAACCAGTTGTCTTTGTCTCTGCCTTTGTCTTTGTCAGGGGGTTACAGAGACTACCACTGTCCTTAGCTGCAGTCTCTGGACAGGCAGCCCCATAAGCAGCCCCACTGCAGAGTCCAGCCACCTACCTAGGACACTCCAGGCTCAGTGGCCACTCACAGAGCCACCTCGTACTTTTTAGCTGTGAGAAGATGATTGTGAGAAATGCTTTCTGAAAGCAGAGCCTGTGCTTCCCTTCCCTTTGTTATTCCACAAACAAATCACCATCATCATTTTGTCTTCCCTGGCATCATCTGTCATCCTCATCATCTTTTTGTTTTGTTTTGTTTTTCAGATGGAGTCTGAATCTGTCAGCTATTGGGGTGTCGTGGCACGATCTCAGCCCACTGCAACCTCCACCTCCCAGCATCAAGCGATTCTCCTGCCTCAGCCTCCCGAGTAGCTGAGATGACAGGCAAGTGCCACCACTCCCGGCTAGTTTTTTTGTATTTTTAGCAGAAATGGGGGTTCACCATGTTGGCCAGGCTGGTCTCGAACTCCTGACCTCAGGTGATCTGCCCGCCTCAGCCTCCCAAAGTGCCGAGATTACAGGAGTGAGCCATGGTGCCTGGCCCATCTCCATCATCTTCACTTTTCTCTTCTTTCTCCTCTTCCTCCCTTTCCCTCTTCTTCATCTCTTCCTCTTCTTCATTTTGGAGATGGAGTCTCACTCTGTAGCCAAGGCTGGAGTGCATAGTGGTGTGATCTCAGCTCACTGAACCTCTGCCTCCCAGCCTCAAGGGATTCTCCCACCTCAGCCTCCTGAGTAGCTGGGACCAGAGGTGCAGGCCATCACATCTGGCTAATTTTTGTCTTTTTCTACACACAGGGTCTCACCACAGTGCCTAGGCTGGTCACAAACTCCTGGCCTTAAGCAGTCCTCCCACCTTGGCCTCCCAAAGTGCTGGGATTATAGGTGTGAGTCACCGCACCCAGCCTTGTTTTATTTTCACTGCATTTATTTAGTTACCTGTTATTTGTGGCAAGCCAGACTGGTGTTTTGCTTGTAGAGTATTGTGGGATGTCCTTTTAAGTTGAAATTAGCTTTTAAAAGTGTTTGGTTTTAAATAAATTGTTAAATAATGGTACTCGGCCATGGTTAAACCACAAAAGTGGTACTTTAAAGACTTGAATTGGAAGAAGGGTGGCCTACAAGTTAGACCTGAGCCCCTCAGCCTGGCAGTGTAACTGCTGGACTAATCATTTGCTTTTCAACTATCTTAGCCTCCAAACACTCATCATTGCCTTGACATTTGCTATTTTGTGCTTCAGAGCCTTTGCAGGCTATTTCCTGGATCTGGTGAACTCATGCATCCTTCAAAGCCTGCTCAAGCATCAGCTCCTGGGGAAGCAGGTCCTAGCTTCCGTGGGTTGTTGGGAGCTCCTCAGCTCTGCCCCCTGGAGCCCCTTGTTCATGTCTTTTGCGGGTAGTCACCCTTGGTGCCTGCCCAGCAGCCACATGCATGTCTCTGTCTGCAGAGCCCATTCTTTGCACCAGGCACTGAGCCTGGGGCCAGCGGAGAAATCATCAGCGTCCTCCTTTCCTTCCAGTGATTGATCTGAGGGGTGAGCGTGTCACCTTCTCTTACCCAGTGAGGTACAAGGAGCAGGGGAATTTTGGGTGGAGAGAGGAGAGCTTCCTAAAGGATATTCCCCCCTGACAAAGCAAAGATCCTGGAAGAGAAAGATCTTTTCCGCCTTCAGGATCTATTCTCTTGAGGATGTGATACATGGAACTGAGGCAGCCATGTTAGAACCATGAGGCACAAAAGCCACAACCAAAACAGGGGCTGTCTCGTGCCAAAGCAAGCTCAAGGGGGCAGGTGGAGGGCAGAGGCTCAGAGGGTCATGAGTCTGGGGTGAGGCTGGGAGAGGGTGATGAGTAGGCAGACCCCAGGTCAAGGGAGGGAGCGGACCAGGAGCCTCAAACACAGAGGGCACCACCCACAGCCCCTCCGTCACTTCACACCATCCCCTCGCTCCTGCCTCCTTTCCTTCCTCTTCTAGCTCATGTTTCCACTCACACATCCATTCATGTACTCATTCTTTCTTTTTCTTTTTTCTCTTTATTTTTTTTTCTTTTTTGAGACTGAATCTCACTCTGTCGCGCAGACTGGAGTGTAGCAGCGTGATCTCAGCTCACTGCAGGTTCCATCTCCTAAGTTTAAGCAATTCTCTTGCCTCAGCCTCCTGAGTAGCTGGGATTACAAGTGTGCACCACCATGCCTGGCTAATTTTTGTATTTTTAGTAGAGATAGAGTTTCACCATGTTGCCCGGGCTGGTCTTGAACTCCTGACCTCAAATGATCTGCCCACCTCAGCCTCCCAAAGTGTTGGGATTACAGACGTGAGCCACTGTGCCCAGCCCACTCATACTTTCCATAAGCATTCATTATGCCCTTACTGTGTGCAAGCCCCTTGGAAGGAGCAAGAGGATTGGCAGTGATCAACAACAACCCATGCGGATTCATCAGTTTGGCAGTTTTATTTTTATTTTGAGACAGGATCCCACTCTGTCGCCCAGGCTGGAGTGCCGGGGCACGATCATGGCTCTCTGCAGCCTTGACTTCCTGGGCTCCAAAGATCTTCCCACCTGAACCTCCTGAGTAGCTAGGACTACAGGCATGCACCACCACACCTGGCTAATTTTTTTTTATTTTAAGTAAAGAAGAGATCTTGCTATGTTGCCCAGGCTGGTCTTGAACTCCTCAGCTCAAGCAATCTTCCCACCTCCACCTCCCAAAGTGCTGGGATTATAGGCGTGAGCCACCTCACCAGGCCAACGTGGTGGTTTTAAAATATGTCCACAAATTCTTTGACACCTCTGCCTTCAAAAGACAGAGCCTAACTGTCCTTCCTCTGTGTGTACATGGCACCCACTTCCAATGAACAGATGTGGAAGCCGTGATGTGTAACACCCAAGATTAGGATATGAAAGGCGCTGCAGCCTCCTTTGTTCTCTCTCAGGTCACTTTCCCTGGGGGAAGTCAGCTGTCATGTCATGAGGGCACTCAAGCAGCCCTGTGGGAAGAGCCATGTGACAAGGAGCTGATGCCTCCAGCCAACAGCCAGGTGAGTGAGCCATCTCAGAAGCAGAGCCTCCAGCTCCAGCCTGTATCCTAACTGCAGCCTCATGGGAGACCCTGAGCCAGAACCTGCTGGAAAAACTACTCCCTGACTTCTGACCCTCAGAAACAGTGCAAAATCATGAATGTTTATTAATTTTAAACTGTTAATTTTGGGGGTAATTTGTTATGTGGCAGTAGATAGACAATACAAGTAAAAGGCACTGCTCTACTAAGTGCCTTATGTATATTAATGTGTTGAATTCTCCTAACAATGTCATGTTTTTCCAGATGAAGACAACGAGGCACAGAGAGGCTTGTTAGCTTGCCCAAGGTCACACAGCTGGTAAGTGGGATAATTCTGGAGGAACTCTTGAGTCCAGAAAGGAGATCAGACTTGTAAATCATTTTTTTTTTTTTTTTTTAGATGGAGTCTCCCTCTGTCACCCAGGCTGGAGTGTAGTGGTGTGATCTCAGCTCACTGCAAACTCCATCTCCGTGTTAAAGAGATTCTCCTGCCTTAGTCTCCCGAGGAGCTGGGACTACAGATGCCCACCACCATGCCTGGCTAATTTTTGTATTTTTAGTAGAGACAGGGTTTTGTCATGTTGGCCAGGCTGCTCTCAAATTCCTGACCTCAGGTGATTTGTCTGGCTGGGCCCTGGGTGTGTGGGCTGAGAGAGCCTGCAGAGGATGGGGGGATGTGCAGTGGAAATCAGAGGAGCCTGTGACCTGCTTCTCGGTGGGACTGGGGGCGACCCATGGACACACAGGCTGAGAGTGGGCCTGAGAGTATGCCTACCAAGTACCCACAGCCTGTGAGAGGCATGCAGAAAAGGCCAGAGTCCCCCAGCACCCAGGTCCTGAGAATCCCAGAACCATCGAGAGGCCTGGTGGACATGTGTGTGTCCTGGTTAGGGCGGCTTAGGTTGTGCTGCAGTGTCAAACGTCAACTCACAGTGGCTCAGCATAGCCAGGGTGTGGTTCTGGACCCCCCACATGCCCTACGTGGGGTGGCAGGGACCCTGCTCATCATAGTCACTCAGGTTCCCAGGCCAGTGGAGGCCCCACGCTTTTACGATGCTGCCATCTCAACACGAGGCTTCAGAGCTTCCTACAGTGGAAGGAGCCTGGAGGGGGCCGCCAGCTCTAAAGTGACACCCAGGAGGACACGAGATGCTTCTGCTCACATTTCACTCTGTAAAGCAAGGCCCAGGACCCCACTGACCTGCAAGGGGGTACATGCCCAGGAGGAGAGACCATCTTGGGGGGTCCAGCAATGTCTCCCACACTCCAGAAGGCCCCCGACCCTAGAACCATGCTGCCCAGAATAAATGCCACAATGGGATTAGCCACAGCTGGGCAGATTCCCCTCCAGGACACCCAAGGCCAGGCAGAGCTCCAGAGCCAACCAGAGGCTCAGAAGGCTTCTCTCCCATTAGGACACCACCCCGAGGGAAAGGCATGGAGTGGGGAGAAACCTAAAACAGGAGTCCTGGTTCAAAAGTATGAACCCAGAAGGAGACTCCATGAAAGCACAAGAGACCTGTAAGTAACAAGAGCAGGGTCTCAGCCATCAGCAGGAGTGGGTGTCAGGAGAGGAGAAAGATGGAGCTGAGGCTTCCCGGCACAGCCCCATGCCAGGGGGCCCTGTGCCACGCATTTCCTACCCACGAGCTCCTTCTGCCCTCCAACACTAGGAGCCAGCTCTGCTGTTCCCCCACTGCACGGAGGAGTAAGCCAAGACCCAGGCAGGTTAGTATAGGATACACAGAGGCAGGCAGATCCCTCGAGCCCAGGAGTTTGAGACCAGCCTGGGCAAAACTCCATCTCTACAAAAAGTACAAAAATTTTCGCAGCTGGGTGGCATATGCCTGTATTCTCAGCTGCTGAGCAGGCTGAGGTCGGGGACTGCTTAAGCCCAGGAGTTAGAGGCTGCAGTGAGCTGTGATCGCACTATGCACTCCAGCCTGGGCAGCAGAGCAAGACCCTGTCTTTTTTTAAAAAGGAAGGAAAGGAGGAAGGGAGGAAAAGGGAGAGGAGGAAAAGGGAGGGAAAGGAAGGGAAGGAGAAAGGGAAAGGAAAAAGGAGAGGAGAGGGACCAAGTGCTTTTCCTACAGGTTCTGTCTCTCCCACTGTGCCCCATGAAGTGGGTGCTATCATTGGATCCATTGTTCAGATGGTGAGACCGAGAGCCAGAGAGAAAGCAGACTCCCTGAGCTCCCAGAGATGCCCAGGACTCAGTCCCTCTGACCTCAGAGCTCAGGCTGTCAATCACTGACCCTTCATCCTCACTGGCGAAACCTGCATGCCCACACAGCCCGGGTTACAGAGGAGCTCCACAACAGGCTCCCATGTGGGTTTAGGCAGGCTGAGACCAGGCATGGAGCCCTTTGTCTGGCCTGGGAACAGACTGTGACAAGCAGGACCTTGCCCACTTCCATGAAGGAAACCTCTGGGGAGCTCATTCCTAGAAGGAAGGGCCACACCCAGTATTGACTCTCCAGGTACAGGTGCCAGTGGCTGGGTGGGTCCTGCCACGTGTCTACTTCTGGGGAATGGAGGGAGTGGTCAGGCAGCCTCAGGCAGTGGCTCCTGTGTGTCCCGATCCCCTCAGCTGCAGCAGGCAGCTTGGAGACTGACACCCAGAGGGGTGGACTGAGCAGGAGGCCTGGGTTCTGAGGTCTCCTTCCCCCCACAAACCAGCATCAGACAGGGCTCCTCTGCCCCTCCTCGACATCACCACCTTCTCCATGCCTCAGTGTCCTCAGCCGCACCTCAGACATAGTAATACTTCCTTCCTGGCATTGTGCAAATTAAATGAAGTCACATGTGCAGCCTCTAGGGCTCCAAGGAGCCACGGTTTTATCCTGAGGGCAGTGGGAAGCTTTGATGAGGTTTTTCAGGGAGCTAGCTAATAGAGGATCAGTGAAACTGATTTAAAATTATATATCGATAAGCCCCCACTGGATCTGGTGCCTCACGCCTGTAAATCCAGCACTTTGGAAGACAAGTTGGGAGGATGGCTTGAGACTAGGAGTTCAAGACCAGCCTGGGCAACACAGTGAGACCCCATCTCTATAAAAAAAAAAAAATTAGCCAGACACGGTGGCACACACCTGTAGTCCCAGCTACTCAGGAGGCTGAAGCGGGAGGATCACTTGAGCCTGGGAGGTGGAGGCTGCAGTGAGCTGAGATCGTCCCATTGCACTCCAGCCTGGACAACACAGCAAGACCCTGTCTCTAAAAGAATAATAATAATAACAATAATAGTAAGTAATTGCACATGTTTTTAGAAAGCTCAAAAGAGGCCATGCACAGTGGCTCATGCCTGTAATCCCAACACTTTGGGAGGCTGAGGCAGGTGGATCACCTGAGGTCAGGAGTTCAAAACCAGCCTTGCCAACCTGGCAAAACCCCGTCTCTGCTAAAAATACAAAAAATTAGCTGGGCACAGTAGTGCACATCTGTAATCCCAGCTACTAGGAAGGCTGAAGCATGAGAATCCCTTCAGCCTAGGAGGCGGAGGTGGCAGTGAGCTGGGATCCTGCCGCTGCACTCCAGCCTAGGTGACGGAGCGAGACTCTGTCTCAAAAATGAAAAAAGTAAAAAGTAAAAAGCTCAGAAGAAAAAAAGCAGACTCAGTGGTCAATAATGAAAATGGAACTGAAGGTAGAAGGGTGGGGTGGGGGAGGGGAGAGGAACTGACTGGACTTGATACCTGGTCGTGACTTCCATGGGAGAAGAAACAGAAACCCCATATGAAGGCAGGGCCCTGAGGGGCTGTCCCCAGCCCCCGTGGACGGATAGGAACAGCCCAAGACTGGATAGCAGGAAGTCTAAAAATTGAAAGTCTAAGCCTGGGCGTGTGGGCTGGGGCAGGGCCGGGGAGACTGAGATCTGAGTTGATTCTACTCTGGGTTGCTAGAATCTCATGCCAGGAATTCATTGTGAACGCAGGTCCCCAGCTGGTGAAATCCCTGGAGTATTCCCCAAAACACTCAACGCATCCTTGTTGGGAAACATCTCATCCTGAGGCATGTGGGAGCCCGAGCGTGCACAGGCACGTGCTGCAAATCTCCCCACTGAAGATGAGCTCACAATAAAGCTTAGAAACCACCAGAAAAATCCACCATGTGGGAGAACCCACAGACAGGGCAGCAGGCGCAGCAGGTCCACCTGGGTGGTCTGTGCAGGAGCGACTTACAGACCTGATGTCAATAGGAAATCGAGGTTCCACAGCTGCAAAACCCCCTCCCTGTCCACACCCTCAAATCCTCAGTCACCACTGCTTCTCACAAACGCCTCATGGGAGCATGGGTTTTGTTTTGAGGGATGCAGAGAAGAGCTGACATTTCTGCTGGGGTCCACGAGATTGAGGAACAGAGAGCCCGTGTGCAGATGCAGAACTCTTAGAAAACCGGACCAGTTCTATGCATTCGGGAGCCTGAGGCTGGAGAGGCTGTGAGGATGTAAGTTCCTGGAGATTCTCTGAGATCTCATAGCGGGAGGCTTGGGTTTCCACAGAAGACGGAACTCAGGTTTGGGGGCTATTACATAGCCTAAAGAGACACCACACTCTCCCAGAGCCAAGCTGAGGAAGCCTGTGCTGGCCCCAGGTGGTGAGCTGAGGTCCCTGCCCTCACAGGTCCTGGGGTGAGCCTGGCCTGGGTAACTTTCACTTGGCCACGTGGCTGCAGGAACACTGAAGGGGAGGCACAGTTTGAGGGGACAGTGACTTTTCTAAAGCCAGCAGCAGGCCTGGATTTGAATCCAGACTCCAAAGGGTGTTGCTTTGTTTTACCGTGCCTCCGTTTTCCTCTCTGTATAATGGGGGTAATAATATAGCTCTTCCTCCTGGGCACTGAGAGGACTGAATGAGAGAACACTTGACGGCAGCTGGCCCAGAGGACGGGCCGGACGAATAGTCGTGGAGTTTATTACTAATGAATGAAGGGCTGGACTCACGAATGATTGATCTGATATGATGAGTGGACAAACGAATCAATGAATGAAATGCTCAGGGCCTGCCTCCCAGCACCAGAGAGAGGGAGCTTGGCCCTGGGGAGGGGAGGGCCAGCAGGAGAGGCCCATCCTGAGTCAGTTTCCAGCAGCTCCAGCTCAGAAAAAGGTCAGATGTCAGGTGACAGGCGCATGGCGCACACCTGTGATGCACCTCTTAATCACGCCCCCCACATCACACCAAGGGCCTCAAAGGATTCTCCGGAGTCACCTTCCTGCAGGCCAGCATGCAGCTCCCAGTTTCTCCCCCAGCCGGGCAGATGATGATTCAGGGCTTTTTGGGGGAAATGAGACTTTAAACATTCAGCAAGGAGTGTCCAGCCTGGTGAGCCGGGGGCTGTGGGCAGGAGTTGGGGAAGGTCCCCTGGCACCTTCCCCACCTCAGAGGGAGCCTTGCCCAGGTGGAGTGGGGGGGTAGCCCCATCCACCACAATAAGTAATAGGAATGACGATGAAAAGTTTGTTGAGCCAGCTTCTGTGGCCAGGGTTGCTCATTCGTTTCTTAATTTCAGTCCTCAGCTCTCTACCGGGGACAGCTATCGGCTGAAACCGTAGGAAACTGCCGATTGCCTACCTGATCTTGACCCGAAAAAATTGCAGTCTCGTGTGTTGTTCAATCTAATAGTCCCATTAGTCCCATTTTGCAGAAAATCACAGCTGAGCAGCCTGGAGAGGAGAGCCAGGGACGCTGCCACCTGAGCCTGGGAGAGCCTTGAGGTGCCAGGCTTGGGGCTGAGGGAGGCTCCTGGTCTGGGAACAGCAGTGCACAGGGAACACTAGAGCAGAGCTAGGCTGCACCTGCCCCCTGGGGGGAAGGCGATGGGGCAAACAGGACCAACCCTGGGGACTCAGGGCTGCCTCCTGGTGATCCCCAGGCTGGGGGAATTTGGCTCGGGGGATTTTGAGCAGTTGGAGGCTGAGTAGGGGCTTTCTTGTCATCTGGCTGGGGCCCCGGGGGAGTGGGGGGTTGGGGCTGCATCCCTCTGTCCATCCATCCAGGAACTCTCTGTCTCTGGTGGTGGCTGTCACTGAGGCCGTCTGCAGAGCCTCTCTGGGGCATTCATTTAAAATCCAAAGGGGAACCCAGGGAGGGGACCATGCTGAACCCAGAGGAAGAGGGTGGGTGATGCTGGCATTTCAGGCAGACATCAGTATGGGGGTTTCTCCCCAGAGGGTGTCTTTCTAGAGTGTCTTTCTAGACTCCTGTAATACCCAGGGAGGTCAAGCGGCCCCAGATGGTTCTTGGAATTTGGAGACTGGCCCCCTGCAAGGGACTCAGATGCTTTCCATGGAAGTGGGCAGGGAGGGGAGGAGGCACCAAGGTCTCGCTGAACCCTCATGGTCACTCTGAACGTTCATGCCACTTGGCAGGAGCCCTTCACTCTCCAGGCAGTGAAATCAGCACCTGGCCCAAATAACAAACAGCAACAATCCCCCTTACCCCATCCAGCCAGCACCTCCTGTCTATCTACAGGGCGCTGCGCGTAAGTAAGCACCACACACACAAGATCTCCAGGGAGTCTCATGATTAGGAATCAGCAGGGGCTCCCGTGTTTCTGATCTTTCAGGAAACCAAGAAAAAATAGAGAGATTGAGTAACTTGTCCAGAGTCACACAGCTCTAAGCAGCAGAGTCACCTACTCCAGAGGCCAAGGCAGGAGGATCAGTGGAGCCCAGGAGTTCGAGATCAGCCTGGGCAACATAGTGAGACCCCATCTCTTTAAACACAAAAAGGTGGAGTCACAATCACAACCAAAGGACTCTGAACCCTTGTACTGTTGGTTGCACACATCTCACCCTCCTGAAGAAATGGTTGCTGAGATTGCAGACTTGGTTAAATCCATTACAGTCAATCTATGCTATGGGGCAGCCCATTCTCCAGCCATTCAAATGGTGATTTGGAGGCCAGGTGTGGTGGCTCACATCTGTAATTCCAGCACTTTGGGAGACCAAGGCAGGCAGATTATCTGAGGTCAGGAGTTCGAGACCAGCCTGGCCAACATGATAAAACCCTTTCTCTACTAAACACACAAAAAGTGGCCTGTAATCCCAGCTACTCGGGAGGCTGAGGCAGGAGAATCACTTGAACCCGGGAGGCGGAGGTTGCAGTGAGCTGAGAGCTCACCACCACTGCACTCCAGCCTGGGGGACAGAACAGGACTCCATCTCAAAATAGAATAAATAAAATAAAATGGTGATTTGGAGTATTGCTTCCCTGAGAAAATGCCCATGGCATGTGTAGCTTTAGAGGATAAAGCAAGTTCTAAGAGTTTGGAAACAACCCCATTTTTGTTCATTGAAAATTTGCATAGAAAAATGACCAGAAAACAGTTACAAATTACAGTGCTGGCAACAATGACGCTTAGAAGGAAGCGGAGGGGCCCACAGAGAAGGATGGCGTTTATGCCACCAGGTCTGTGCCACCGCTGTCCTGCCTTGTCTGTGATGCCGGGAAAGGGGGCATCCTGATTGCTGGGAGTCTGAAGACCTGGAGTGGGAGAGAGAATGGCTGCATCCATGACTGGAGGCTCAGGGCCCTGAGAGGTGGGGTCAGGGGTCTGTGAGGCAGGCAGTGGCTGATCCATCAAGGGTTTGGCTTGCCCATCCCATGCCTGTGGAGAAACATTGATCACCCTGCCTGTGCCTCAGCTGGCTGCTCTCCTGGGTTGCGGCCCTTTCACCTTGGTGGCCAAACCTGTCCATCCTTGACACCAGCTCAGACATCCCCTCCTCCAGGAAGCCTCCTCAGATGTCCCTGGCCAGGCATGTGCCTTCCTCAGTCTTTCTCTGGATCCCTAGTCTAGCACTGAGTGCTTCCTGCCTCCTCACTGCCTCTGAGGGGTTATTTAACACAGCCACAAGGGCTCCTTTCCGTAAAACCTACCTTTCCCACGGGAGCTACTACACGGTTGAGCTTTACATCCTCTTGCCTGGCTCACGGCCCATCATCCGCACCTTCCCTCTTAGCGGGTCCCTTTCATGTGGTGTCTCATTGACTCCTCACTGTAGCCCTAAAGGGGGGGGTACCAATTTTCATTCCCATTCCACAGATGCAGAAACTGATCTCCTACAAAGCTGAGGCGCTCAGCCTGGGTCATACGGCCAGCAAGTGGCACAGTCAGGATCCGAACCCAGGTCCGGCTGTGTTCACATGGTGTCTTGGATGGGGCTAATGATCCACCACGGTGCCTCTTCCTATAACGTTAAAATCTGGCTTCTTTTTCAATAGCTGCCCCAGAGCGGCTGGAGCATTGCGACTAAGGCAGATCTGAGCTCTGGAATCACAGTCACCAGCACTGCTATGTCACCTTCCCTCTTAGTGTCTGCTCCTGTCAACGCTGAGAGGTAGGCACAAGTATCCCTCTGGCAGATGTGGGAGAATTGAGGCCCGAGAGGTCCAGGGCTCCGGGGACACCTGGCTCTGATGAGGCTAAACCCAGGGTTGCCCCCTCTCTGCACCCCAAACTCCTGGTTTCTGGGCTCAGCTCAGCACATGGAGCCTTGGGTCACACCCAGCACTCCGTGGACAGCATCTGAGAAACACTCTTCCTGCTTAAAGCCCGGCTTCCTGGAAGGGAGCTGGGGGAAAGCGGGAGAGGAGGAGGGGGGCCAGGTAGCCGACAGGCACACTCCTTGCAGGAGGAAGTTCAACCCGTCACTTCTGGGAACCAGGATAGCTTGGCAGTAACACGGTGCACTTTGACCCTGGTAGAGCTCCCAGCTGTCACTGTTGATGGCCCCCTTCCTCCCCGGGGGCTGCAGCTGGGCTGCTTGGAGCCTCCAGGTCAGACATCCAGGTGGAGCTGGGGACAGCCTTGGAACTCTCAGGCCACCTGGCTACCACCGGACGGAGCGCCCAGATGGGGCTTCTCTGCCCGCTGTCTAGGGCGAGCCCAGGCTGGGACATCCAAGCTGAGCCCTGAGCTGGCCTGGCCTGGCCCAGCCCGCGCTGATGAGGCAAGATGAGTCCTGTTTCCTGTTTCTGTGGCTATGCAAATGGGGGGAAATCAGGGCCTCTCCTGGGGCAGGCTTCCCAGAATGATGGCATCGATTGTCCCAGGAAACCTGGCCCCAGCGGGGCTGCCACGGGAAGGCGACTGTCAATGTCTAAGATCCCTTTCTTTCCTGGCGAATCTCTCCTGCGTGCTGGGAAAATCCTCTTCAGCCCAGAACTGGGTCATCACTGCGTGCCCACTCCTGGACCCGCTGCCCGTGAGAGCCAGGCTGTGGCTTCCTCTTCTCGTTACTGCGTCCCCAGCTCCTGGTACATCGTGGGAGTGGGACGGACAGGAGCAGGAAGTGGGTGGCCTCACTGGCTCTTAGCCCCTGGCCTGGAGATCACCATATCCTTCTCTTTACTCATAAGGAAACTGAGGACACCAGGCTGGGCCAGGGACTTGCCCACATCTCTCTGCCTCACCAGACATGCCCCAGCAGTGGTGGCAAACTTCTGCTTGCCACCAAAAGCCGGCTGAGTCTTTCGAGTCCCTCTCATGGTCCCCACGCCTCAGCAGCCCAAGGTCCCCGCTTGAGCCTGGCTGGCCAGGACTCTTGCCATAGCCCTGGCAGATCCCCAGGTCAGGCTCTCAGAGGGGTCATTCTCGGCTCATGTCTGACCATGCCCCTCCCCTGCTCTGGCACCCAGCCCTCGCTCAAGCTAGGCCCCATAAGCTGGATCCCTAGTCTAGCACTGAGTGCTTCCTGCCTCCGCACTGCCTCTGAGGGGTGACTTAACACAGCCACATGGTTATCAGGCACCTTCTAACCTGAGTGGTCTCATCTCTTGACAACTGTGCCTCACCCTGGTGGGACCAGCATCACCTGGCGCGACCCCAGGTGATGCCGGAACTCCTCGGAACTCCCCTCGCACCTCTGCGACTTTGCAAAGCTGTTACCTCAGCCTGGGGTGATGTCTCCAGCACTTTTCCTTCTTCCTTCCTTTCTTCTCTTTTCTTTCTCTCTCTCTCTTTCTTTTTCTTCCTCTCTTTCCTTCTCTTTCCTTCTTTCTTTTCTTTCTTTTTTTCTTTTTTCCTCCTTTCCTTCTCCTCCCTCCCTCTCTCTCTCTTCCTTTCCTTCCTTCCTTCCTCCTTCCCTTCCTCCCTCCCTCTCTCATCTTTCTTTCCTTTCCTTCCTTCTTTCCTTCCTCCCTCCCTCCCTCTCCTCCCTCTCTTCCCTCCCTTCTTTCCTTTTCCTTTTCCTTCCTTCCCTCCCTCCCTCCTTCCTTCTTCCTTCCTTCCTTTTCTTTCTCTCTTTCTTTTTTTCTTAGATAGAGTATCTCTCTGTCATCCAGGCTGGAGCATGATGGCACAATCTCGGCTCACTGCAGCCTCTGCCTCCCGGGTTCAAGCAATTCTTCCTCAGCCTCCTGAGTAACTGGGATTACAGTTGCATGCCACTATGCCTGACTACTTTTTGTATTTTTAGTAGAGATGGAGTCTTGTCATGTTGGCCAGGTTGGTCTCAAACTCTTGACCTCAGGTGATCCACCTGCCTTGGCCTCCCAGAGTGCTAGGATTACAGGTGTGAGCCACTGCACCCAGGCTAACAACTTTGCTTCTGTAACTCCTGTTTATCCTCCACCACTCAGCAGTGCCTCCTCCAGGAAGTCTTCCCAGATGCCCCCAGCTGAACCAGGGGCCTCCTCTCAGCTCCCTGCTTGTGCCCATCACAGCACGTGCCACACTGGGCCATCCTCATCCTTTTAGTGCCCGTCTCCCCCACTGGATGGGAGGCTCATCAGGGAAGCTTGCACAGAGAAGGAGGCAGAGATGTGGAAATGCCCATGGGCACAAGACACACACAGGACATTGAACCTAAGGGCATGGAGTGCTGCAGAGGCCTGTGTCAAGGACTGAGTGACCAGATATTCGACTGTGCCTCTCTTAAGATAGTGAATGCTGGGGTTTGGGGAGGCACAGAGCCTTAGTCTATGAGTCCCCACTCTCTGAACCCCTGCCCCTCAGGAAACTCCTCCCAAATAGGGCAGTGGGCAGGCAGAGCCTGCCTTCCATGGGAGGAGCCCAAGTAGTCCACACCCACTTTCCCTGCCTCCCTTGCAGCTAGGGCATGGCATGTGACTGGGCTCTGCCAATCAGGCACCTGCTCTGGAGTTTGAATTGGAGGCTTGTCCTGTCCAGGACTCTTTCCGGAGGGGGCCTGGGCCACATGGAGTTCCTGGTGGCTGTGAAGAAGGAGGACTTCACCAGGCTGGCTCTGTGGTAGGAAGGGAGGTGAAGTCCCCTTTTCCGTGGGATCCTCCTGCCTTCCTGGGAGTTTTGTATACCCCAATATCGGTTTAATACATCTTCTTCTGCTTCATTGAGCTACAGTTGGATTTGGTTGTTTGTCACTGAGAATCTCGGAGGATCCTCTTGGGGGCAACCACTGGGATCAACCTTGAAGGAGGAGCTGGTGTTGATGGGAAGGACAGCAAGTGCACTCGGGGTATGGGAAACAGCTGACCAAGGTCACGTGACAGCTGACCTGTCACGACAGGGAGAGCTGGGGATGATGGCTTGTCTGGGTCAGAGCCATCAGAGTGTGGAGTTCGGTGGGGGGAGGCACCAGCAGGGGGCAGATCCAAGGCAGCCAGTCCTGGATGCCAGGCGGAGGGCAAGCTTAGATGCCAGCCTGTGGGCAGTGGGGCCCAGTGACATACTCTAAGTGGAGGCGGGACATGGTCAGATTTGGGTTCCAACAGCACAGTCTGCTGCGAGGGGGAAAAACTAGACCAGATAGGGCCAGACTGGAAGAGCAGGAGAGCAGGCAGGAGACCACTGCGATGGCCCCAGCCAGAAGGAAGTGGAGCAGTGGCGATGAGCGAGGGCAGAGCCGGGCAGAGCTTCAGCTGTTCAGCCCTGGAGGCCAGAAGGAAGACTGAGGCAGCAGCAATGGGCAAGAGCAGAGCTGGGATTTGGTGTCTCCAGCCCTGGGGAGCCATTGCAGCCTTGGGTGATCCCAAGAACGTGGAGTTGAGCCAGGCATGTAATCCCAGTACATTACAAGCAGGCTCAGCCTGTAATCCCAGTACTTTAGGAGGCCGAAGGGGAGGGATTGCTTGAGCCAGGAGTTTAAGACCAGCCTGGACAACATAACAAGACCCTGTCTCTACAAAAACTGAAAAGTTAGCTGGGTGTGGTGGCGTGCACACCTGTAGTCCCAGCTACTCAGGAGGCTGAGGCAGGTGGATCCCATCAGCCCAGGAGGTCGAGGCTGCGGTGAGCTGGGACTGTGCTTCTGTGCTCTAGCCCGGGCGACAGAGTGAGATCCTGTCTCTTAAAAAAAAAAATTGGGGTTGGAATTTCATGGCTGCCTGGACATGTCACTTGCCTCACCCTTAGCGCTGATTCGTTCTGAGGGTTTCCACACCAGGGCCGGCTTTGTGGCGGTGCCTCCCAGCTAAGCTGATGCAGGCTTGCAGATGTGATTCAGGCATGGAAAACAGGGCCGGGAGCAGTGGCTCACACCTGCAATTCCAGCAATTTGGGAGGCTGAGGTGGGCAGATCACCTGAGGTCAGGAGTCTGAGCCAGCCTGGCCAACATGGTGAAACCCTGTCTCTACTAAAAATACAAAAACTAGTCGAATGTGGTGGCACACGCCTGCAATCCCAGCTACTCAGGCTGAGGCAAGAGGACTGCTTGAGCCCAGGAGGCATAGGTTGCAGTGAGCCGAGATCACCACTGCATTCCAGCCTGGACAACAGAGCAAGACTAATCTCAAAAAAAAAAAAAAAAAGGTAGGCTGGGTGTCATGGCTCACCCCTATAATCCCAGAACTTTGGGAGACAGAGGTGGGTGGATCACTTGAGGTTGGGAGTTCAAGACCAGCCTGGCCAATATGGTGAAACTCCATCTCTACCAAAAATACAAAAATGAGCCAGGTGTGGTGGTGGGCACCTGTAATCGCAGCTACTTGGGAGGCTGAGGAAGGAGAATCTCTTGAACCCAGGAGGCAGAGGTTGCAGTGAACCAAGATCGTGCCATTGCACTCCAGCCTGGGCAACAGAGACTCCATTTCAAAAAAAAAAAAAATGGAGAACACACACGGCCTTTAGCAGAGAGCCTAGAAGATGTCCTTCAGCAGAGAGTCTAGCAGCTTTTTGGGACATCTGCCGTGTATTCCTTCCTCCCCCGCTGCCCGCAACAGCCCTGCTGGGAACCCAGCATCCTCCAGGAAGACAGTTTAGCAACAGAGGAGGCCATGCTGCTTTGAGAATCGGAACCAGACCCTGCAAAGCCAGGACAGGGAAAGACCCAGGCAAGTCATAACTCTGGCCAGGGCTTGCTGAAGGCAGGAAGGCAGGGGGCTGGTGGTGGGAGCAGGCAGCCTCTGAATGGCTTCAAGAGGAAGCAGGGATGAGGGTGTCATGGCTGCACTGGGGATGACACCCTGTCCCTCTAGCTGGGTGGCCTGGGGCAGGGCCTCTCCCTCTCCAAGCCTCTGAGTCCTCTGCCTGCAATGACGGACTCCAACCCCCTCTCACACCACCTTGCATGTGGGCAAGCAAACCCAGCACCAGCACCTGGGTGTATAGCCTGGGGGATGTTTTAGGGATTCTACCCCTTTTTGGAGCTTTTCTTTTCTTTTGAGACGGAGTCTTATTCTGTCGCCCAGGCTGGAGTGCAGTGGCACGATCTCGACTCACTGCAACCTCTGCCTCCCAGGTTCAAGCGATTCTCCTGCCTCAGCCTCTCCAATAGCTGGGGCTACAGGCACCCACCACCATGCCCAGCTAATTTTTATATTTTGAGTAGAGATGGGGTTTTACCATATTGACCAGGCTAGTCTCGAAATTCTGACCTCATGATCCTCCCACCTTAGCCTCCCAAAGTGCTGGAACTACAGGCATGAGCCACCGCGCTCGGCCTGGAGTTTTCTAGTAAAAAAAAAATTTTTTTAAAACTCTTTGTAGAGATGGGGGGCGGGTCTCACTATGTTGCCCAGGCTGGTCTTGAACTCCTGGCTTCAAGTGATCCTCCCACTTCAGCCTCCCAAAGTGTTAGGATTACAAGCGGGAGCCACCACATCCAGCCCTTTCTTGGATTGTGCGGTGCTTTCTGGGTTATTTTCCTCTTTCCTCTCTCTCCCCCTGCACCCCAGAGCTTGTGTGGGGCTGTTCTGTCTTCACAGATGGGACGGGATCCCAGGTGCCCTTTCTACCCTCCCCAGGAGGCTCTAGGACTCTCTAGGACAATCTTTGCCCAGGTGTCCTGAGGGCTCCTGGAAGTGGCAGTGAGACGCACTTGGGAGTAGATGGTTCCCTCTCTGAGCTTCCAGCCTTCGAGTCCACTGAGATGCAGCCACAGTCGTTCCCGGCTCCACACTGGATCCTTCGGCAAGGACCTCACCACATCCTGAGCCCGCTGATCCCTCCTCCCTGAGGCCGCCGCCCAAGTCTGCACCGCCTCGTCTCCCGCCCGGACCGTCCATGGTGGAAGCCCCCCACCTGGTCTCCTGGCCCTCCTCAATGATCCTGGCTCTGCCCACACCAGAGGCCATCTCCTGATCTCCTCTAGTAACTCACACTGTTCTGCCCCCAGCACACCTGGCTTGCTGTCAGCCAGGATCCAGGCCCCTCGCCCCTCCTCCACCCTCCTCCTCCACCCCTCCCCAGTGTTCCAGCCCCACCCGCCTTCCTTCGAGTCTCTTGTGGTTGTGCCCTGCTCCTGCCCCATGACCTTCGCACATGCTATCCCTCAGCCCTGCAGGAACCATCTGTTTGGAGCCAAGCAGGGGCCGCCTCCTTTGGATGGGACCTGTATCCTTCATTCCCCTACGGCTGCGCCACACCATTCGATCATTATACTTATGAAGTTATCTTCTCATAGGTGAGGCACATTTCTCAACTGCTGTCTCCATCAAACAGGTATCTGGGGAGGGCTGTGGGCTTGCAGTGGCCACCCTGGGTTCGTTCGTTCATGGCACCTTTCTGCGCCTGGGGGCAGCTGAGTCTGTGACCTCTGAGGGCTGGGGGAATCCACCCAAGAGCAGGGGGTTAGAGTGGCTAGACTGGCATTTGGAAAATCGGCACAATCTAGAAAATTGGCTCAAATAGGCATTTAGAAAGTCCCCTCTGGGCCAGGTGCGGTGGCTCACACCTGTAATCCCAGCACTTTGGGAGGTCAAGGCAGGCAGCTCACGAGGTCAAAAAATCAAGACCATCCTGGCCAACATGGTGAAACCCCGTCTCTACTAAAAATACAAAATTTAGCCAGGTGTGGTGGCTCTCGCCTGTGGTCCCAGCTACTCAGGAGGCTAACGCAGGAGAACCGCTTGCACCCGGGAGGCGGATGTTGCAGTGAGCTGAGATTGTGCCACTGCACTCCAGCCTGGGCAACAAGAGTGAGACTCCATCTCAAAAAAAAAAAAAAAAATTCCCTTCTCCTTCAGGGTGGGCAGTAGTTAGCAGAGCTGCAGGGAGTTTAGCTAGGAGGCGCCTGGGTGTCCTGGTAACAGGTAAGGGCTGCTGTGGGAAGGAAGAGACGCACAGTGGTCACACAGGGAGCATTCTGCTGCTGTCACACACGCTGCGGGTGCCCCTCCCAGATTCCTCCCCAGCCCCTATCCCTTTACCCCTCCTTGAAGGGAGCTTTCTCTGCCAGTAACAGGTACCTACATTTCCTGGCCAGACACCATCTGTTGCTGCTGGAACCAGCTTTGTCTGCAACCCTTGGAGAGACAGAAGCTCCCAGGAATTCATGCACTGCCCAGAGGGCACAAGTGAGCACTCCCTTGACCAATCACACGTGAGGGGTATAAAATTCCAGTTTTTGGCCCCTGATCAGGACCCCTAAGGAGTGACCCAGCACCATGTCATGGTCACCGAACCCGTCTAGGGTCAGCTTCTAGGGAACCTACACTAAGGATGGTGACCAGATCTGGGGGCTGATGGAAAGAGAAGAGTGTTTACACAAGGTTTCTTGGCTTGTGCAAGGGCAGCCGATCCCTAGACAGGACGCATCAGACCGGGATCCCTGACTCGGAATGAGGGAGGGCCTCAGGGTACTGTTTCCTTGAGGACAAGCGGTTATATTGGTTTTGTGTTGCCAGAAATCACCAGGGCAGTGACCAAGCTGAGCACAGATGCGGCTCACCATCCAGAAGAAAGGCGCCCACCATCTCCACGCCGTCCCCCTCCCTGCCATAGGATGGAGGCGGCCAACATTTTCCTGGCCTGGGCCGGCTGCAGCTAAGGCTGAAACATCTGCATAGGGCAGAAGGGGCCATATCAAGGCCTTCCTGGCAAGTGCCTCCCAGGGGACCATGCCAGTCCCAGAAAGGGTGAGTCATGAGCAGAGCGCCCCCACATCCCTGGGCAGGCCAGGAGGTGCCTCCCCAGGGACTTGCCCCAAAGGGGCCCCATATCCGGTCATCCCCAGAGTCAGGCAGGCTTGGCAACCCATCCTCTCCAGAGTCTCTGTCTTGCTCCCAGGCAGCCCATAAAGCCCTTGATGCCCGGTGGCCATGCCTCACTTGACGGCTTGGGAGAGCCAGGCACAGGGGGAGAAGTGACTTGCCAAGGTCATGCAGTGACAAGGAGCCACTGTGCACCTTCCTGACACCCCTTCTGCCCTACCACACTGATGCCCAGGTTTGCCGTGTGGGAATTCCCCAGGCCCACCCCATTGCCATGCCCTGGCACCCTGTAGAGTAATCTGGAGGCGTGTGGGTGCCTGTCACCCAAGCGTCCTTCCTGGCACGGCAGGAGAGAGCCAAGCACCCAAGGCAGCCCCTGACCTCAGGGACCCCCAGTTCCTCCTGCACCCCTTGACCTTCCCGCTTCTCTAGGGACTGCCTCATGGTGGGTGGGTCCTGTGGGGAGGGCTGGAACGCAGGGCTGAGTGGCGCCCAGCACACACCCAGGGCCCTGGGAGGGGGTTCGCCTCTTCCTTCTGGGGTGGGATCTGCCTCCTGCTCTGCACTTGTCCATCAGGCCAGGGGCTGGGGGAAGGGGTGCAGGCGTGGGCATCCCTGCAGGCAGGGCTGCCCACCCACCTGTGTGCATGGGGCGGGATGCAGGCTGGGGATGCTGGGTGGAAGGTGGAGTCTCCTTTTCTCTCTTTGGTGCCTTCATAACCCCTTGCTTCTACCCTGGGAAGCTGCTCTACGTCATAACCCCTTGCCCAGCTTCTACCCTGGAAAGCTTTGCGCCCGCATGGGCCATCTACCCAGACCACCTCCACAGTGGTGACAATGGGCTCAGTGTGTTCCCCTTCCTCCTTGCCCAAGGCAGGATCTTTGGCCCTTATTAATAAAAACAGCCAAATCTGGCTGGTGCAGCGGCTCACATCTGTAATCCCAGTACTTTGGGAGGTCAAGGTGGGAGGATCACTTGAGGCCAGGAGTTCAAGCAGCCTGGGCATCATAGTGAAACTGTCTCTACAAAAAAATTAAAAATTAGCCAAGCATGGTGGCATGCTTCCAGCTACTTGGGAGGGTCAGGCAGGAGGATTGCAGGAGTTTGAGGCAGCACTGAGCTACGATTGTGCCACGGCACTCCAGATGAGGGAGACCCTATCTCAAAAAAAAATACAGTAATAACAGTCAAATCTGTTAAGTGTTTACCTCTTGCCTGGCCTAGAGCTGAACACGTGGCCCGTGTGACTGTACCCATGATCCTTGTTTTTCAGTTAAGGAAATGGAAGCTCGAAGAGGCTAAGCTGCCCACCCCCTGTGCAAAGCTAGTACGTGGCGAGGCTTCTGTGCACCGCTCAGCCCTGGCCTCCTTTATTCTTCATGAACCCATGAAGTTTGCAGCTCTGTTCACATATGCACACGGGAAGCTTCTGGCAGCTTAAGAAATATCTGTGACATGAATAGTCACAGCTGCTGTTTCCTGGGGGCTGCCTAAAAACAGCACTTTGTTTTTATTTATTGATTTGACATTTAGTGTATTTTTTTTAAAAGATGATTGGTTCAAAATGCAAAAAAGATACGAGGCTGGTCTCTGTCTCTCTCTCTCTCTCCTCACCCGCCCTGTCATCCCCTAGCCACCCCAGTTGCCTTTCTGATACCAGTTTCTTCCACTTCCTTCCAGAAATACTTTTTTTTTTTTTTTGAGACAGAGTTTCACTCTTGTCACCCAGGCTGGAGTGCAATGGCATGATCTTGGCTCACCGCAACTTTTGCCTCCCAGGTTCAAGCCATTCTTCTGTCTCAGCCTCCCGAGTAGCTGGGATTACAGGCACACACCACCACATCCAGCTGATTTTTGTATTTTTAGTAGGGATGGGATTTCACCATGTTGGACAGACTGATCTTGAACTCCTGCCCTCAGACCTCAGGTGATCTGCCCACCTCCGCCTCCCAAAGTGCTGTGATTACAGGTGTGAGCCACCGCACCCGGCATCCTTCCAGAAATACTTAATGCATTTACTCAAATGTTAGGCTACCTATACTGATATGATTTGAGTCTGTGTCCCCACCCAAATCTCATGTTGAATTGTAACCCCTGATGTTGGAGGTGGGCCTGGTGGGATTTGTGAGTGGATTTCTCATGAACGGTTTAGCACCATCCCTCTTGGTACTATCCCTGTGGCAGTGAGTGTGTTCTTATGAGATGTGGTCATTTACAAGTATATAGCACCTTCCCCCTCTCTGTCTTTTGCTCCTGCTACCACCATGTGACATGCCTGCCCCCACTTTGCCTTCCGCCATGATTGGAAGTTTCCTGAGCCCTCTCCAGAAGCCAAGCAGAGGCCAGCACCATGCTCCCTGTACAGCCTGCAGAACTGTGAGCCAATGAAACCTCTTTTCTTTATAAATTACCCACTCTCTGGTATTTCTTCATAGCAATGTGAGAATGGATGACTCCATGTATATACTGTATTAGTTATCTATTGCTATTGCTGCATAGCAAGCTAGCCCAAAATTTGGCAGCTTGAAATATGAATAACCCTTTTTCATCTCACAGTTTCTGAGGGGCAGGAATTTGGGAGCAACTCAGCTGAATGATTCTGGCTCAGTGTCTCATGAGGCTCTGGTCAAGCAGTTGGCCAAAGCTGCTGTCATCCGAAGGCTCAACTGGGGCTGGAGGCTCTACTTTCTGGATGGTTCATTATGTGGCTTTTGGCAGGAGGTCTCAGCTCCTCACCTCATAGATGTCTTGATAGGGCTGCTTGAGTGTCCTCACAACATGGCAGCCAGCTTCTGTCAGGGCAAGTGGTCCAAGACAGAACAGAGTGGAAGCCACAATATCATTTATGATCTAGCTTTGGAAGGAAGATGTGTTTCCACCATATCCTCCTAATTTCACAGGTCAGCCTTAGTTATTGTGGGAGGGGACCACATTAGGTCCCAGGAGGTGAGAATTATTGTGGGTCATCTGGAGGCTGCCTAGCACACAGTGTCCTGCACCTTGCTTTTCTTCACTGCACAATAGTATTCAGAATAGTTCTATATCAATAGACACAGAATAACCTTATTCATTTATTTATTTGAGATAGAGTCTCACTCTGTCGCCCAGGCTGGAGTGCAGTGGCACAGTCACAGCTCACTATAGCCTCAACCTCCCAGGCCCAAGCAATCCTCCCACCTCATTCTCCTGAGTAGCTGAGACTACAGGTGCATACCACCATGCCTGGCTAATTATTTAAAAAAATGTTTTGTAGAGACAGGGCTCCACTATATTGCCCAGGCTGGTCGCTAGCTCCTAAATCCAAGTGATCTTCCTGCCTCGGCCTTCCAAAAAATATTGGGATTCTGGGCGTGAGCCACTGCACCCAGCCTATTTTTTTAACTGCATAGTATTACACTGTGTTGGAGTATCATAATATATTTACCCAGCCTGCTACTGATGGACCTTTGGGTTATTCCTGATCATTTGCTGTCACCATCAGGGCTGCAGTGACCATCTTTGCAGAGACATTATTTCCCATATATGATGGGGCGATACACAGGGGTGGACTGGCTAAGTCAAAAGGGGTGGCACTTTGGAAACACAACTGTAAAGTTTTTGCCACTTCTTGGATTAAGAAGTGGGGTCAGCCAGGCACAGTGGCTCACATTTGTAATCGCAGCACTTCAGGAGGCTGAGGCGGGCAGATCTCCTGAGGTCGGGAGTTCAAGACCAGCCTGACCAACATGGAGAAAATCCGTCTCTACTAAAAATACAAAATTAGCCAGGCGTGGGAGCACATGCCTGTAATCCCAGCTACTGGGGAGGCAGGGGTAGGAGAATTGCTTGAACCTGGAAGGTGGAGGTTGAGAGAGAAAAAGAGAGAGACGAGAGAGGAAAAAAAAGAGAGGGAAGGAAGGAAGGAAGAAGGGAAGAAGAGAGAGAAGGGAGGGAGGGAGGGGAAAGGAAGGAAAGAGAGAGAAGGAAGGGAGGGAAAAAAAGAAGTGGAGTCTGTATCTCCTCCCCTTGAAACCGAGTGGGCTTTTGATAAATTCAACCAAGAGAGTATTACAGAAGTGAGGCTGTGCAATGTCTGAGACTCGGTCATAAAAGGCCATACAGTTCCATCTTGTTTGCTGGGAGACTTGCTCTTGGAGCCCTGACTTGCAACATAAGAAGTCTAACTCCCTTGAAGTTGCCATGCTGGAAGGAAGCCCAAGACATTTGAAGAGGCCACATGTCAGCATATCAGTCACTGTTCCCAGTGATGGTGACACCCAGCCTTCAAGTCATGCCAACAAAAACACCAGATGTGTGACTAGTCTCCAGACATTTTGAGGAACCCCTTCTCTATCTGAGGCCTTAGTCTTCATGGGACAGAAATAATCCATAAAAAATAGAATAAAGGATATGGGTGTTTTTTTAAATGTGCAGCAAGCACTTATATACTTTAGCTCATTTAATTCTCCCAAGAATCTCTCAGGGCAAGTATTGTCAGTCAACCCTATGTTACAGAGAAGAAGACCAGAAACCAGAGAAGTTCAGAAACTTGCCCAAGGCCTCACAGGAGGTGACTGAAAGACCTGAATGCTAACTTGGGTCTTTCTGGCTCCAGACCCACCCTCCTTGATGGGTTGCCTACTGAAAGAGGGAAGCAGCTCATTGTGTTGAACTTGCAGGATCAACCATAAGAAATTTCTAGACCCAAAGAACACACTGGGTTAGATCAGAAGTTCCATGCCTGGGGCCTCTGGGAGCTACTTTTGGCAAAAACCACTGGGAAATTTTGCATCCATTCTTCCTGCCAATGATGTGTAGGCAGGGAGGAATGTGTAAACTCTCCACTATTGCCGAGAATTCTGTTCATTGAGAATCTCAACTGGCCAGAAGGTCTTACAGTTAACTACCTGGCTGGTTAACAAACAAATGAAGCTATTATTCCCTTTAGTAGGAGGAGACCTTTCTTTTACATTTAAATTTATTTTTGCTTTCTGATCCAACTGAGGAACAAGTTCGGAGGAAACTTTCTAAACATGAAATTCTGCCAGAGCACTTGTGGCCGAATGGGTTTCTCCCTACTGGTGATGGGTGGTATTGCAACTCAGCTCTATTAGACAAAAGGAAGGTGAGAGACACATGTACATGGGGCAGTATCTGGAGCTGTAGACGATTTCAAGGGAAGGCTCAAGTAAGAGACAGTGTCACAGAATGGTTACACTTGAGTCTCAGAGTCGCATGATCTGAGTTCAAATCCCTTCCTTGCTGTAGGTCTATCAGGGTCCACTCAGGAAAACAGAAACCACATCAAGTATTTCAAACAGAGGGAAATAGATAGATGAATGATGAGACTACCAAAGACCAGCATCAGCAGGAAGCCAATACCACCCAGAGTGCTAAAGGGAAAACCAAAGGAGTCCGTGTCACCAGAGCCCAGGAGCTGGGGCCATCTGGAATGCAGGAATGGCAACCAAATTGTTCCAGAGGATAGACTTTGCCAGGGACACTGGAGCCACAGAGAAGTCCCTGCCTCTGCAGAGATGCCACTTGAAGCAGAGAGCAGGAGAAACACCATACTTTCTCCCTTCCTCTCACCCCCAGCCTCCCTCCAGGCTTCTCATTTGTTTAACTCAGTAGGAAGCCAGTTGGCAAAGAGGCCTGGGATATGTTGGTTCTCACTGTACAGAGTTGAGCAAGAGGACAGATCTGAAAGCAAAGAGGCAACTGCAACCTCTCTCTCTAAATGCAACACTAAGCGAGAGTCTTAGGCCAAGTGACTTCCTGCTCTGGGCCTCAACTTCCTCCTCTGCAAAATGGGGATAACATCCTAGCTCATGGGCCCATCACGATGACAGTCAAGAGAGATATCCAGAGAAGGCTGCTGGCACCCGGGCTGACACAGGGTAACAAGCACTGCAGACTTGGTGGGGCTGCTGGTGGAACATCCCCAGCCCTCCAGAAGTCACCAGTGCTGCCCACTGGGGGACATTTTTCATACAACCCTTCTTAGATTTTAGTGCAGGAGGGAGCGGGAATAGGGCAATTAGCTTTGAGGTCATGTCCCCTTGCCTGTCACTGCCTTTTTTTTTTTTTTTGACAGAGTCTCAATCTGTTGCCCTAGCTGGAGTGCAGTGGCATGATCTCAGCTCACTGCAACCTCTGCCTCTGAGGTTCAAGCAATTCTCCTGCCTCAGCCTCCTGAATAGCTGGGATTACAGGCACCTGAAACCACGCCTGGCTAATTTTTGTATTTTTAGTAGAGACGAGGTTTTACCATGTTGGCCAGGCTGGTCTCGAACTCCTGACCTCAAGTGATCCTCCCACCTTGACCTCCCAAAGGGCTGGGATTACAGGTATGAGCCAGTGCACCCCGCCCTGCCACTGCCTTTTGTTTAGAAGTGTTCCAGACTAGTTTGTGCTTTCTGAAGACTGAGTGTAAGGGGATGTGCAGTGTATGTTCATGGTAGGTGTGTGATAACATGTGAATGTCTATGTGCGGGGTATGTGTGTGAGTGTGGAAGTGTGTAAGCGTGTGTATGAGAATGCATGGCATATGTATAGTGTATAAGAGCGTGTGGTATATGAGATGTATGCGTGTGTGTTTGTGAGGATGTGATGTGTTGGGCATAGCATGTGTGTAAATGCATTTGAGTGTGTGTGTATGTGTGGGTGTGTGGTGTGAGAGGGGCTGCAGGGTGAGAGTCAGGTTCTCCATCTATGCTTCTCAAAGCTCCAGAAGATCTTTTGAGAAATCCCCAGACCATGGCCTTCTGGGCCGTGCCTCAGGGCAGAGTCGGGGCTGGGGGCCAGGTGGGCTGAGGTTCTTTAACTCGAGACTAAGCTGCTTCTGCTGAATGTGTGACCTTGGCAGCCCATGTGACCTCTTCTTCTGCCCTTCAGTGTCTGTTCAGTTGTCTTTTTGTTAGAGACAGGATCTAATTCTGTTGCCCAGGCTAGAGGGCAGTGGAACAACCATAGCTCACTGTAGCCTCGACCTCCTGGGCTCAAGCCATCCTCCCACCTCAGCCTCCTAAGTAGCTGGGACTAAGGGTGCACACTAGCTAATTTTTTAAATTGTTTTTAGTAGAGACGGAGTCTCACTATGTTGCCTGGGCTGGTCTCGAACTCCTGGGCTCAAGTCATCCTCCCACCTCAGCCTGGCAAAGTGCTGGGATTATAGACGTAAGCCACCACGCCCTGCCTGTGCCTTGGTTTTCACATTAGTAAAATGGAGATAATCACTGGACTTCCTAGGATTATTGTGAGATTATGAGTACTTGGCCCAGGGCATGGGGTGGTGGAAGGCATTAGCTGCCTATTATCACCAACTCTTGCTATTTATCCTGCAGTTTTCTCTCATCATTATATTTACTTCATCTAAAGAAGTGGCTGTGACCCTCAAGAGAAGGATGAACATCAGCAGGGCTGGCCGTACAGAGTGTCGTTCAGGATGGGGAAGCCCAGCGACTCTCAGGTGCCACCATGGGGAATGGTAGTCATTCAGCCCCTCTGAAAAATGGGCGGTGTCCACAAAAGCTGACTGTATATATACCTTATACCCAGCAATCCCAGTCCTGGGCAAAAACCTAGAGAAACGAGTCACCTGCCCACCATAGGCCTTCACAGAGAGATCTACGTGGCATGGCTCAGGATAGCCCCCAAGGAGAGACAAATCCAGTGTCCACCAACAGGGTCATGGAGAAATAAAGTGTGAAAAAGGGGCCGGGCACAGTGGCTCAGGCCTATAATCCCAGCACTTTGGGAGGCTGAGACAGGCAGATCACTTGAGGTCAGGAGTTCATGACCAGCCTGGTCAACATAGGGAAACCCCATCTCTACTAAAAATACAACAATTAGCCAAGCATGGTGGCACTCGCCTGTAGTCCCAGCTACTCGGGGGGCTGAGGCAGGAGAATCACTTGAACCTGGGAGGTGGAGGCTGCAGTGAGTTGAGATCGCACCACTGTACTCCAGCCTGGGTGACAGAGTGAGACTCCATCTCAATAAAAAAAAAAAATACAATAAAAATAAAGTATGAAACAGCCACACAGTGGAATACCACTCAGCAATGCAGAAGAACAAACTCCCGCTGCATGCGATGTGGAAGAAATCACAGACATGGCGTTGAGGGAACGAAGTCAGCTAGAAAACGTCCCCACTGTCTGCTTTCATTTGTCTGATACAACAGGCAAAACTCGTCAATAGTGACAGAAGTCAGAGCAGGGGCTGCCTCTGGCCCGAGGTGGGTCTGAGGGACCCTTCCAGGGTGCTAGAGGTGCATTGTATGATAGCCTGGGCGGTGGCTCCGTGGGTCAGGCTAGTCATCTCAGATGCGCGCATGTAAGTGATTTTATGTTTCAACTTGATATACACTTTTTTTTTTTTTTTTTTTTTTGAGATGGAGTCTCACTCTGTTGCCCAGGCTGGAGTGCAGTGGTGTGATCTCAGCTCACTGCAACCTCTGCCTCCCGGGTTCAAGCAATTCTCCTGCCTCAGTTTCCTGAGTAGCTGGGACTACCGGTATACACCACCATGCCCAGCTAGTTTTTGTATTTTTTTTTTTTTAGTAGAAATGGGGTTTCACCATGTTGGCCAAGATGGTCCTGATCCCTTGACCTCCCAAAGTGCTGGGATTACAGGCCTGAGCCACTGTGCCCAGCCCCATTAATTACTTTAAAACAAATGGTGGCAGCTAGGCACGGTGGCTCACTCCTGTAATACTAGCACTTTGCAAGGCTGAGGGGGAGAATTGCTTCAGGTCAGGAGTTTGAGACAAGTTTGAGACCAGCCTGGCCAACGTGGTGGAACCCCGTCTCTACTAAAAATTCAAAAATTAGCTGGGAGTGGTAGCATATGCCTGTGATCCCAGCTACTCAGGGGGCTGAGGCAGGAGAATTGTTTGAACCCCAGAGGCAGAGGTTGCAGTGAGCCGAGATGGCACCCCTGTATTCCAGCCTGGGCTTCAAGAGTGAGACTCCATCTCAAAAAAATAAATAAAGGCCGGGTGCAATGGCTCACAACTGTAATCCTAGCACTTTGGGAGGCCGAGGTGGGCAGCTCACGAGGTCAGGAGATCGAGACCATCCTGGCCAGCATGTTGAAACCCCATATCTACTAAAAATTCAAAATATCAGCCAGGCATGGTGGCAGGACACTGTAGTCCCAGCTACGTGGGAGGCTGAAGCAGGGGAATTGCCTGGACTGAGAGGTGGAGGCTGCAGTGAGCCGAGATCGTGCCACTGCACTCTAGCCTGGCAACAGAGTAAGACTGTGTCTCAAAAAAATAAAATAAGCAAATAAAATAAATAAATATAAAATAACAATAAATAAGTAAATAACATAAAAATTCAGTAATTAATGGTAAAACAAAAACAAGTTGGACTAATCTTCTTAATAGGCCTCCATGTGGTGCCCTGTTTTCTCTGTTTTGCAGGTGGGGAAGCTGAGGCCCAGAGAGGTGAGTGGCACATCCAAAGCGGCCCAGCACAGGGTGCCAGGCAGAGCAGGGCTGGGCCCCCCAGCCTCCCCACACCGGGGCTGTGAACCATCTGCCCGCCGGTTGCAGGAGGTGTTCCTGGAAAGCCAGCAGGCCGCGTTCCTCGTACAGCTCAGAAGAGCGACAGGATCCCCATGACGGGGCAGAAGTCCCGCCCTGGATGCTGGTGACACCTCCCTTGAGCAGGAGGGCGGGGGACATGCAGATCTCAGCCCTGAACAGCCTGTCCTCTTGCCCCAAGGTTCTGGGTAGGCTGGGAACAGCCTGTCCTGCTGCGCTTCCTGTCACCTCTCTAGCTGCCCACAGGTTGCACAGCTGCCACCTCCGGCCCTGGCCTGGGAGAGGCGGTTCTCTGGGGCTCTTAGCGGGCTGTGGTGGGGGCGTCTTGGGGCCAGCCTGAGCTGAAAGACCACCACAGCTTGCAAGCCACCTCCCCACTCTGTTATCAGCTCTCCCTGAAGACAAGTTTTTTTCAATTAACCAAAGCGGTTCATGGCAATGTGATAAGAGAATTAAATACAGAGCACCAGAATCAATGCCTCACACCAGGAAATCGCCAACTTTCTGTTCCCTCTCCCACCGGCCTCCCCTCCCTTCCTTCTTCCCCAATTCCCTCCATTCCACAAACATGTATTGAGCGCCTGCTGTGTGCCAGCCACTGTTCTAGGCCCTGAAGAGACAGAACAAAAAAAGAGTCCCTGTGCACATCCTGGAGGGACTTTCCCCGTGTGGTGTGTGTGTGTGTGTGTGTGTGTGTGTGTGTGTGTATACAGTATATGCAGATATTGGATAATAATAGCTGTTTATTGGGCATTTTCTCTGAGCTGTTCCATGTGCTTTAGTTATACTCATTCAGCTAATCCTCAGGACACCCCCGTGAAGTCAGTGATATTAGTCACAGAGGCCCAGAGAAGTGAAGTGACTTGCCCAAGGTCACACAGCTAGCAAGTGGCAGAGCCTGGATTGAACCCCAGCCACCTGTCTCTGGAGCCTGCAGTGTAACCACAGCAGGGAACCACCACCAAAGACACACAGCAACAGCCACTAGGAGCAGTTAACCAACAGGCTTGCCTTCACAGCACGGCTCCTGCTTCACTGCTGCACTGTTTGACGAGTTGGGCGGGTCCCAGATCTTACAAGCTGATGGTAATTGATCCAAGTGATACAGAGGTCGGCCTAAAGTTAGAAGTGGAATCCCCTCTGCCCCAAGACAGCCCTTCACCCCAATTCCATTCTCACAGTTTGGGCATCATCCACTCTGGCTGCCAAGCCAGGCCGGGGCTGTCTGGGTGAGCAGGGACCTGGCCATGAACCTCCCCAGCCCCCCAGCCCCGGGGCTGCCTCCCTGAGGAGTGGGTGCCCCGCCCTCCGTGGGCCGCCTGGTTTCTCTTTCTGGCAGCGCCTGCAGTCCCCTGGCTCCGTCACCCGCAGCTATTCTTGGCCTCTGGTTCCTTTCACTTTCTGCTCTGCACCTTCCTGCCTCGGTGGTTCCCCACCATCCACTGCTCCCCCAGACTGAGACCTCCCGATTGCCCGCCTTGGGTTTCTGTTTTCTCCTCTCCACCGTGGCTGGCCCTGGCTCTGCCCGAAAGCCACGGAGGAGGCCATGTGGCTCCGAATGTGGCTGTAGAAAGGCCTGGGATCAAGCCCCTCAGCCCTTCCTGGCCACGTGACCTTGGGCTGCTTCTTCACTCTGCCTCACGTCCTCTTCTGAAGAGGAGGACACATCCCACCTTGCAGGGATGTGGGGCGGGGGGTGGTGCCAGTGGAGGCTCCCAGGGGACCTGCAGGAGTCTCATCCTGACTCGAGACTTGGCACATGGTGGGGGCACATGTTCCCTCTCCCACCGGGATCGCCGCATCCAGGCTCTCGTGGGCTGAGGTGCGGAGGAAAGGAAAGACCAAAACCTGCTGGGGAGCAGCCAACATGGCCCTCAGCTGGGTGACCTTGGGCAAGTCACTTCCCTCTCTGCGCCTCAGTGTCCATATCTGTGAATGAGGAAGCTGGTCTGAAGAACAGAGAGTCGTAAAGCAGAGTGACACAAGCTGGGCTAGAGGAAGCCCAGGAAGCCCTCAACCCAGGCTGGGGCCGGGGATGGTTCTGCGAAGGCTCTTGGGAGAGGGTTCCCTGAGCTGAGTCTCCAGAGAAAACAGTGTCTCTAAGTCATGGGAGGGTGAACCAGAGCAATCGGGAGGACACGGTCAGCACATGCTAAGCCCTGGGGCACAGGGCACAGGGCTAGGGAAGGGTTCCTCTGTCCTCTATGTGACTTTCATCTTCCCACAGGCTAGCTCAGGCTTGTTCTCATGGTGTTAGCAGAGTCCAGAGGGAGCCAGTGGAAGGCACAAGGCGTCTTGAGGCTTAGGCTGAGATCTAGCACAAGATCACTGTCACTCCATCACTTCATTTCATCCTGTTGGCTAAAGTAGCCTGATCCTAGGGATGCCGATACAGACTCAACCTCTTTTTTTTTTTTTTTTTTTTTTAGAGACAGAGTCTCACTCTGTCACCCAGGCTGGAGTGCAGTGGCATGATCTCAGCTCACTGCAACCTCCGCCTCCCGGGTTCAAGCAATTCTCCTGCCTCAGCCTCCCGAGTAGCTGGGATTACAGGCACACGCTGCCACGCCCAGCTAAGGTTTTGTATTTTAGTGGAGATGGAGTTTCACCATGTTGCCCAAGCTGGGCTCGAACTCCTGAGCTCAGGCAATCCGTCCACCTTGGCCTCTCAAAGTACTGGGATTGCAAGCGTTAGCCACTCTGCTAACACCATGGCCTAGACTCAACTTGTTGATGGGAGAAGTGGTGAAGTCACACTGACAAGGGCAGGGATGCATGAAGGATAAAGGGTTAGGACTGGCTTTTCTTTTTTCCTTTTCGTTTTTTTTGAGACTGTGTCTCGTTCTGTCACCCAGGCTGGAGTGCAGTGTTGTGATCTCAACTTACTGCAACCTCCACCTCCAGGGTTCAAGTTATTTTCCCGCCTCAGCCTCCCAAGTAGCTGGGACTATGGGCGCCTACCACCATGCCTGGCTAATTTTTGTATTTTTAGTAGAGGCGGGGTTTTGCCATGTTGGCCATGCTGGTCTCAAACTTCTGACCTCGAGTGATCTGCTCACTTCAGCCTCACAAAGTGCTGGGAATACAGGCGTAGGCCAGTGTGCCTGGCAGGGCTGGTTTTTCAGGTACTCTGATGAACTCCCCAGCACTCAACCTGTGTCAGTTAAGTTCCAGGCCAGTCAAGGTGGCTCACACCTGTAATCCCAACACTTTGGGAGACTCAGACAGGAGGACGGCTTGAGCCCAGGAGTTTGAGACCAACCTGGACATCATGGCGAGACCCTGTCTCCATAAAAAATAAAAAAATTAACTGCATTTGATGGTGCTTGCCTATATCCCAGCTATCTGGGAGGTTGAGGTGGGAGGATTGCTTGAGTCTCAGAGGTTGAGGCTGCAGTGGACTGTAATCATTCTACTGCACTCCGGCCTAGGAGACACAGAGTGAGACCCTGTCTCAAAAAATAAAATTCCAGTTCCTGGTCAGTGACTATTTCAACAACGGGCAGATAATTCAATTCTGGCCAATGAGACATGAAGAAAGTGTTCCTTGCTCCTAAGGGAAGCCCCAGGGAGAGATAGCTTCAGTTCTTCCTGATGTGATGCCTGAAACGTCACTGGCCATCCTAGGACCAGGCTCAGATAGAAACAACAGCAGGATAACAACTGAAAGATGGAAGGAAAATGAACTTGGATTTCCTATTGAACAAGATAGTAAATGTCCAGATTCTCTCTTTTTTTTTTTTTTAAGAGACGAGGTCTTGTGCTGTCACCCCAACAGGAATGCAGTAGTGTGATCATAGCTCACTGTAGCCTCAAACTCCTGTCCTCAAGTAATCCTCCCACTTTGGCCTCCCAAAGCACTAGGATTACAGATGTGAGCCACTACACCTGGCCCATTTCCAGATCCTTTTTTTAAAAAATAGAGACAAGGTCTCACTATATTGCCCAGGCTGGTCTTGAACTCCTGGCCTCAACGATCCTCCCACCTAAACCTCCCAAAGTGCTGGGATTACAGGTGTGAGCCACACATGCCTGGCTCATTTCCAGATTCTATAAGCCGGTTCACATCAGGATTCCTGTTACTCGACCTCAAAGACATCCTTAATGATGCTTCTGGTTATTTTGGTCTTTGTGAGCCTTGCCCGCCTGACTGTGCCAGGTCAGAGCTTGAGAGCTCCAGGCTTTTCTCCCAATCACGTTGGATGCTCCCAAGTGCAGCCCCCAAGCTTCTGCCCTTCATTTTATACAGGGACCGCCCCCTGCCCTCGGCGCCAAGGCCTCTCAGCCCCCATGGCCAAACCAGCAGCCACCGTCCTGGATTCAGGAGACAGGCCTGGGTTCTGGTGAACTGGACTCTACCCTTCCTCGCTGTGTCACGCCACGTAAGTCTCCTAACCTCTCTGAGTCAAAGGTATCTCTTCCACAAAATGAAGAAGTCAAACCTACAGTTGCATGGTTAATACTTTGTGACAGCAAATTGAAAATGTTGAAAAAGCTCTGTCCAGCAATGAAAATTTGCATCTCTGCAGGTTTTCATGGTTTCCAATATGCTTCTTAGTCTCTTAATAACAACAACAACAACAGTAATAGTAGCAGCCAGCAGTTATGGAGCACCTGCAGGCTCCATAAGCCAGGCACACTGCAGAGGGCCTGGCACGCACCATCTCATTAAATCCTCTGTGCTCAGGACACTCCCATTTCACTCTGCCTCGCAGCCTCGCTCCTTCCCAGGACCCCTGGTCTCTGCGTGATCTGATTCTACTCCCCACCTCTCCGTCCTCACCTCCGACTCCTCCTCCCTCACGCATGCTGCAGCAGCCACACCGGCCTTTCTTTGAACATGCTGGGTACATTCCTACCTCAGGCCCTTGGCATCTGCTCTTCCACCTGCCTGAAACGCTATATGTCCAAATGGGCAGCTTGCTCACCTGTTCCAGCTCCCGACTTCTTGGAGAGACCTTCCCTAGCCATCCTAATAAAATACCAACTCACACCTGGCACCTCCTACCTTCCTCCAGTCCCCCACGGCCTGCTTTACTTTATTTCCCTCTGACATACTGGTTTTTTGTTTTTGTTTTTGAGACAGGGTCTTGCTGTGTCACCCAGGCTGGAATGTAGTGCTGTGATCTTGGCTCACTGCAGCCTCAGCCTCTCCGGCTCAAGCAATCCTCCTGCATCAGCCTCCAGAGTAGCTGGAACCACAGGCATGCACCACCACACCCAGCTAATGTTTTATTTTTTAATTTTTTGTACAAACAGAGCCTTGCTATGTTACCCAGGCTGGTGTCAAATTCCTGGTCTCAAGCAATCCTCCCACCTCCGCCGCCCAAAGTGCTAGGATTATCGGGGTGAGCCTCTGCGCCCAGCCCACATACTGTTGAACAGGTTTGTTATCTAGACCGTAAGTTCTTCAAGGACAGGGGATTCGGTCTATTTCGTTCACTGCCAAGAGCCCAGAGCGAGGAAGAATGCCTGTCATATAATAAGTATTCAGTCAATGTTCGTTGAATGAATGAACAAATATATGCCCTTATGGGGTAAACACCAATGTTATTCCCATTTTTCAGCTGCAATGCATGAGCTCAAGAAGGGAACTAGCTCCCAGTTGCATGGCAGAAGGAGCCATGGTGGGTGGCCTGGAGCTGGCCGGTTCCAGGCCTTAAGCCGCAGGGCCAGGACTCTACACAGCACCTGCCTTGGCCCCTTTAAGGTCTCTGCTCCTGGATCTGCCAGGTAAGGCCTAATGCAGGGCCAGATGCCAGAGGGCCTTTCCTTTTGGCATCTCTGCAAAGCCTCATGTGTTGTCTGATGGCAACATGGTGCCAGGAGAGCCCTGGAGGCCTGGAGCAGGACCAAAAACAGCCAAGTACACAAAGACCTTTCTGAGGAGGAAGCAGGTGACAGGAGGGAGCCCTGAGTGGCAGGACCAGCCCTGGGGAGGACAATGTTCTTCATAGCTCAGAGGTCAGAGTTGAATCAGGCCCACAAACCCTCCCTGAGCCCCTGCTCTGGGCCCCTCTTGCATGGGCCTAAGAGCCCAGGGGGGATTCAAACTTAGGTATTAAAGTGGGGAACAGCTGCATGTGGGTCCTTCAAGGGGTGCTATTTTTATTTATTTATTTATTTGAGATGGAGTTGCACTCTGTTGCCCAGGCTGGAGTGCAGTGATATAATCTCGGTTCACTGCAACCTCCTCCTCCCAGGTTCAAGCAATTCTCCTGTCTCAGCCTCCCAAGTAGCTGAGATGACAGGAGCCTGCCACCATGCCTGGCTAATTTTTGCATTTTTAATAGAGAAGGGGTTTTTGCCATGTTATCCAGGCTGGTCTCGAACTCCTGACCTCAAGTGATCCACCTGCCTTGGCCTTCCAAAGCGCTGGGATTATAGGCGTGAGTCACAGTGCCCAGCCGATAGTTTTGTTTCAGTTCAGTCCTATTCTGATCCTTGCTGGGGATAATGTCTTCCCATTTCACAGATGGGGAAATAAACTCCAAGAGGTGAAAGAACCATCCCACAGTCACTTGACTAAGAAGAAGTATATAGAGGTGGATGTCAATGATGATAATAATAATGTGACTCCCAAGGCTAGATCATAAAAGACATGAGGCTTCTGTCCTACCCCTCTTAGTTCACTTGCTCTGGGGGAAGCCAGCTGCCATGTTGTGAGGACACTCAAGCAGCCCCGTGGAGAGGCCCTCAAGGTGAGGAACTGAGGCCTCCAACCCACAGCCATGTGACTGAGTCTGTGTAGAAGCAGGTCCCCTAACCCTAGTCAACCCATCAGATAGATAATAGCAGCCCTGGCCAACATCTTGACTGCAACCTCACTAAAGACTCCAAGCCAGCATCACCCAACTGAGTCACTCTCAAATTCCTAACCCACAGAAACTGAGAGACAATAAAGGTTCATTGTTTTAAGCTGCTATATCGGTTTCCTATCGCGGCATGACAAATCACTGTACATTTAGTGGATTCAGACAACACACATGCATTATCTCAGAGTTTTTGCAGGTCGGAAATTTGGTGCAACATTGAGTTCTCTGCTCAGGGTCTCACTGGGCTACCATCAAGGGCTCAGGTGGGGTTGAAGCTCCCAACTGGAGGCTCTGGGGGAAAATCCACTTCCAAGTTCATTCTTGATTTTGGCAGAATTGAGTTTCCTATTGTTGTATTGTTGTAGGGCTGAGTCCACATTTCCTTGCCATTGTCAGCTGAGGGCTGCTCTCTGTTCTAGATGCCAACTACATTTCTTAACACATAGCTCCTTCAGCTTTTTTTTTTCTTTTTGGAGACAGAAACAGACTCTGTCACCCAGGCTGAAGTACAGTGGCACAATCTCCATTCATTGCAACCTCCGCCTCCTGGGTTCAAGCAATTCTTGTACCTCAGCCTCCCAAGGAGCTAGGACCACAGGTGCATACCACCACACTTGGCTAATTTTTTTTTTTTTGAGACAGAGTCTTGCTCTATTGCCCAGACTGGAGTGCCATGGTGCAATATTGGCTCACTGCAACCTTCGCTTCCTGGGTTTAAGTGATTCTCCTGTCTCAGTCTCTCAAGTATCTGGGACTACAGGCTGACACCACCACACCCAGCTGATTTTTTTTGTATTTTAGTAGAGACAAAGTTTCCCCATGTTGGCCAGGTTGGTCTCTGACCTCAAGTGATCCACCCACCTCGGCCTCCCAAAGTGCCAGGATTACAGGTATGAGCCACCGCGCCTGGGCTATTTATTGTGTTTTAGTAGAGACAGGGTTTCACCATGTTGCCCAGGCTGGTCTCGAACTCCTGAGCTCAGGCAATCTGCCCACCTCAGCCTCCCAAAACGCTGGGATTATATCCTTCCACGTTCAATCCAGCAACAGTGAAGTGAATCTTTCCTGTGCTTCCAATCTCTGACTTCCTCTCCTGGCACCAACCAGAGACAATTCCACCTTTAAGGGCTTCCTGTGATTAAATTAGGCCCACTGGAAAATCACTCTTCTGTGTAGTCACCTGTGGAATTGGGCTCGGAGCCACACACCTGTAGTTGCAGCTACTCAGGAGGCTGAGGCTCAAGTGATCATCCAGCCTCAGCTTCCCAAAGTGTTGGGATTACAGGTGTGAGCCACTGTGCCCAGCTGAGGGAATTTTTTGTAGATTATCCTTGATCATTTCTTCCCTTTGTTTTCTCTGTTCTTTCTACCTCCTTTGAGTTAGGAGTTGTATCTTGTGGGATAATCCCCTCATTTTCTTTGCTCATATGTTCCAAATGTGTGTCTTTCTGGGAGATTTTCTCAGCTTTCTCTTGCAATACAGATACTGAGTTTTTACTTCTCCTATCACCTTTCTACTTTTGTCTTGTTTCTGAGATGTAGGCTCACCCTGTCACCCAGGCTGGAGTGCAGTGGCTCAATCTCTGCTTATTGCAACCTCCACCTCGAGAGTTCAAGCGATTCTCCTGCCTTTGCCTCCTCAGTAACTGGGATTACAGGCACGCTTCACCATGCTCGGCTAATTTTTGTATTTTTAGTAGAGATGGAGTTTCACCATGTTGACCAGGCTGGTCTTGAACTCCTGATCTCAAGTGAGCCTCCCGCCTTAGCCTCCCAAAGCGCTGGGATTATAAGCGTGAGCCACCGCGCCCAGCCTCTAATTTTTTCTTATTCTTTGAGTGTTCCTTTTCTCAGCATCTTATTCTTCTTACATGAATGCAATATATTGTATTTCTGAGGCTTGCTTATTTTCTTGAAGGCTTTTGTGGCTCCCTACCTGGCTCTGTTTTTTTTGGAGATCTTTTCCCTCTTGGTCTCAGTCTCTGACTTTGATTTTACAGGCTGTCCTCATGGATTCAGTGACCCTCTGTTGCATGTTTATATTGAAGAGCAGGGAACTGAAAAAGATACTTGGAAGCGAAGACCCTTGGAAGCTCCGTGCCTGTGGGCAGGACGTGTGGACAGGTGAGGCTTGTTGGGATGTGGCTGGGCTTGTAAGATCCTAAAGCTAGCATCAGAAGTGTCTTCTCCTGGGAGAACCCCTCTGGCCTCCTGACTGCGGAGAAAGCAGGCTATCAGCTTCCAGCGACCAAGCTGCGGTGGGAATGGAGGGAATGGGACCAGGGGTGTCTCTGTGAGAGGCATGTGGCCTTTCTCTTCATCCCTTGTTTCAGGACCTACCCTCCTCGATTCACCTTGCTGTCCTCAAACTCTAAGCCTCCAGCACAGGTTTCATGTAGATTGTTTGTTAGTTTTTTTATTTATTTGAGATGGAGTTTTTCTCTTGTTGCCCAGGCTGGAGTGTAGTGGTGCGATCTCGGCTCACTGCAACCTCTGCCTCCTGGGTTCAATGATTCTCCTGCCTCAGCCTCCCAAGTAGCTGGGATTACAGGCATGTACCACCACGCCCAGCTAATTTTGTATTTTTAGTAGAGACGGGGTTTCTCCATGTTGGTCAGGCTGGTCTCGAACTCCTGACCTCAGGTATCCACCCACCTCAGCCTCCCAAAGTGCTGGGATTACAGGCGTGAGCCACCGTGCGCAGCCCTAGATATAGTATGTTTCTGATGGGAGGTGATAGAGATTGAGGGCAAAGGGCCTCCCAGGCTACCCCTTGGCACCCCTAGAATGCCAGTTGGTGGGGTATAAAAATGAACTAGACATGCTGCCACCCAGGTTGAAGACCTACTAATTATTGAGCAACTACTTGTGTGCCAGGTACTGAATCTAAATCAGAGTTTTGCCAGGCAAGGGACATCTGGCCATGTCTGGAGACATTTTCAGTGTCACAAATCGGGGTAGGGGTGGGTCTACTGGCATCTAGAGGGTAGAGGCCAGAGACGCTGCTAAACATCCTACAATGCACAGCACAACCTCCCATACCAACTCTGAATGTCAACAGAGCCAAAGTCAAGAAACCCTGCTCCAGAAAGATGAAAGACATGTTTCCTGGTTTTACAGGACAGGAGACAAGAATGTCTAGTTCCAGCCGGGCACAGTCGCTCATGCCTATAATCCCAGCACTTTGGGAAGCCGAGGTGGGCAGATCATTTGAGGTCAGGAGTTTAAGAGCAGCCTGGCCAACATGATGAAACCCCATCTCTACTAAAAATACATACATACATATATATATATATATATATATATATATATATACACATATAATAATAATTAGCCAGGCATGGTGGTGCATGTCTATAATCTCAGCTACTTGGGAGGCTGAGGCAGGAGAATCACTTGAAACCGGGAGGCGGAGGTTGCAGTGAGACAAGATCATGTCACTGAACCCCAGAGCGAGACTCTGCCTCTAGGAAAAAAGAAAAAGAAAACATGTTCCCTGGCTTCATAGGAAAGGAGCAAAGAATTTCTAGTTCTGGCCAGGTACAGCGGCTTACACCTATAATCCCAGCACTTTGGGAGGATGAGGTGAGAGAATGGCTTCAATCCAGGAGTTCAAGACCAGCCTGGGCAATACAGCAAGACCCTGTGTCTACCAAGAAAAAAAGAAAACAGGAAAAAAAGAATTTCTAGATCCTCGGCATCTACTATGTTCCAGGGGCAGGAGGAAGCTCTTTCTTCACTTTGACAGTAACCCTGTGGCCTAGGCATTCTCGGCCCACTTTGCTGGAGGGGGCGTGGGAGGCCTGGCCAGCTTAGCCAGCTTACAAGGGGTGTTACTGGGGTGAAAACAGGCAGCGGATACCAGTCTGCTCGTGGCCCGCCAGGTGTCTGGGATGGGGAAGGGGCAGATGCCCACCTTCCTGCCCAACGCCCTCCTCCCTCTTCAGGGGAGCAGCCGGGGGTGGCAGTGGCTGCCGGGTGCAAGCGGGCCCAGACCTGTGGCCCTGCCTGACGTTGGTCCCCATCAAGCCATGTGACGAGACCAGGCCACAAGAAAGAGGTTTCAACAAGCGTTATCATTTCCTGGAACTCCAACTCGGCGACTTCCCCGAAGACCGGCTGTGCCTGGCGGGCGGCTGCGAGCAGCGGGGACAAAGCTGCCCCTGCCTCCGCGGCTGTCTATCTCAGTCTGACTACCTGGAAGCAGCACTCCACCCTCCAGCCCAGCGGCCTTCGGCTCAGCTACAGGTCATCGGCATCCCCGGGAGAGGTGGGACAGGAGCTGCTCTGCCAGTCCCTGCGATTTTCAGGCTGAATCAGGCCGGGACCCCCAGGTGCCCAGAAACCCACTTCCTCTTCTTTCTGCCCCTGAACAAGCCGCTTAGGGCAACTGACAATCAGGCTTGGCATAAGTGTGCCTCAGTGTTACTCTCAGAGAAATGGACACAAGGCCGGGCGTGGTGGCTCACTCCTGTAATCCCAGCACTTTGGGAGGCTGAGGTGGGCAGATCACTTGGGGTCAGGAGTTCAAGACCAGCCTGGCCAACATGGAGAAACCCCATCTCTATTAAAAATACAAAAATTAGCCAGGCATGCTGGTGGGTGTCTGTAGTCCTACCTATCCAGGAGGCTGAGGCACAAGAATTACTTGAACCAGGGAGGCAGAGGTTGCAGTGAGCCGAGATTGTGCCACCACACTCCAGCCTGGGCAACAGAGCAAGGCTCTGTCTCAAAAAGAAAGAAAGAAAGAAAGAAATGGAAACAAATCTCCCACCCCATTCATCCTGCCCACCAGACAGGGGCCTCTCGAGGCAGGCAGATAATTTCTGTTTCTGGCTGGCTGGGCCCTGGAAATCCAGAGAAGAGATAAAACCTCACTTTGGCGGAGGTGGGGTGGCTCAGAACTCAGATTCCTGGGTACCACCATCTCGGTGATGACTCTGGGATAAGTCACTTCCTCAGTTCCCCAGTTCACAGAAACCCCACTTGTAAATATAGACCAGGCCACAACGGGGCGGGGTGGTGGGTGCGGGGGCAGAGTGAGATGGGGAGAGAGGAGGAAGAACCAAGGACAAAATCCAAGTCCTCTGAAAAGGCAGAAGCCTCCGGGCCGGTGGATTTTTTTAACCTGCTTTTGGGAAGGAAAGACCTTCAGGCTTGTGGTCCCTCTGTGGTCCCTCAGTTTCCTCTTCTATAAAATGAAAATGATATTAGCTTGAGCTGTATGTAATTGCCAGCACTCTTGTGGTTTCAACCTCTAAAAACCAGCAATTTCATATGCTGGTCTAACATGACCTATCTGGAAAACTGGAGAATGAACTGAGATCCTGCAAAGTGATTAGCAGAGTGCTTGCATATAATATGTGCTCAATAAACTATAGGCCTTATGTTAATATACTTTTTCTGTGTTGCCTAGGCTGGTCTCAAATTCCTGGCCTCAAGTAATCACTTGAGCAACACAGAAAAAGTATATTTCATTTATTTTTATTATTAAAAAATAAAATATTAATAAGAAAAAATAATAAAAATATTATTTTTTTGTAGAGATGGGGGTCTCACGATGTTGCCTCAGCTGGTCTTGAACTCCTGGGCTCAAGTGATCCTCCAGCCTTGGCCTCCCAAAGTGCTAGGATTACAGGTGTGAACCACCACACCTGGCTATAATATATACCTTATATTACTTATATCTCCTTTTTTTTTTTTTTTTTTGGAGACAGAGTCTTGCTCTGTCACCCAGGCTGGAGTGCAGTGGCATGATCTTGGCTCACTGCAACATCGGCCTCTTGGGTTCAAGCAATTCTCTGCCTCAGCCTCCCAAGTTAGTAGCTGGGATTACAGATGCCCTCCACCATGCCAGGCAATTTTTTGTGTGTGTGTGTGTATTTTTAGTAGAGACGGGGTTTCATCATGTTAGCCAGGCTGGTCTTGAACTCCTGACCTCATGATCCACCCACCTCAGCCTCCCAAAGTGCTGAGATTTCAGGCCTGCACCACCGCACCCGGCCTCTTATGTCTCCTGTGTAATGATATGTCACCAATAATAATAAGGACACTCAGCACTCCTGATTCTTCCACTCATTCTCTCCTTGTCAAACCCAAAGAAGCTTCCACTTACTGAGCACACTGTGGACCCAGGACAGATGGAAGCGTTCACCATTTGGTTTTCACCACTTACCGTCACCCACAAGCGTGAGCCTATGCAGCCATGTTGCTGGGGCTCAGGGTTGTGTGTACACAGCATATAAGCCAGTGCCGTCTCATTCTGGGTCCCTTCCCATTCTGGCCATCTCACTCCAGAGTGAGACCCAGTCTCTCCTCATTCTGCGCATGCTTGCTGGGGACGGCCCTATTGCTGTATTAACCTGTGCAAGCCACGCTGCGCTCATGGTTAACTTTGCCTTTATATCCTCCTATAGTGCTAAGGTCAGAAGTCACCCTCGGCCGGGCACAGTGGCCCACGCCTGTAATCCCAGCACTTTGGGAGGCCGAGGCAGGCAGATCACTTGAGGTCAGGGGTTTGAGACTAGCCTGATCAACATTGTGAAACCTTGTCTCTGCTAAAAACACAAAAAATTAGCCAGGCATGGTGTAATCCCAGCTACAGGTTGAGGCAGGAGAATTGCTTGAACCTGGGAGGCGGAGGTTGCAGTGAGCAGAGATGGTGCCACTGTACTCCAGCCTGGGCGACAGAGTGAGACTCTGTCTGTCTCAAAAAAAAAGTCATCCTCTATTGGCGAAATTGATTTTTTTAAAAAAATGAAATGTAGGACTTTACATTTATGTCTTCAGTTTCATCTTTGTCCCCCTTAAGTGTCCCAGTCTAGAGTGTGTTTGTGATTCTGGCTCTGTTGCCCCGTGTGTTCACTGTTCCTGCAGTAACCAGGTTGTCTGGCTTCTCATGAAGGAATCCAGGAAGAAGAAGGAGGAGCGTTAGTTGAGGCCAGAGCTGTGTGGCGTACCACACAAGACCGCTCAGCCAGTTGTCACGTGTGTGCAAGTGTGGTGTGTGTGTGGAGTTAATTTACAAAGCTAGCCACCAGGTGCAATGGCTCATGCCTATAATCCCAACACTTTGGGAGGCTGATACAGGAGGATCACTTGAGACCAGGAATTTGAGACCAGCCTAGGCAACGTAGAAAAAAAAAATCCAGGTGTGGTAACAAAGTTTATCATCCCACCTACTTGGGAGGCTGAGGCTGGAGGATTGCTTGAGTCTAGGAGTTCAAGGCTGCAGTGAGCTAAGATCACACCACAACACTACAGTCTGGGCAACAGAGCAAGACCCCGGCTTAAAAAAAAAAAGTAAAACCCGTTTATAAAGTTCTGAGACCCCAGCTTAAAAAAAAAAAAAGTAAAGCCCATTTATAAAGTTCTCTATCTGGATTTTAATGCTCCTGTCTGGCTTCAAACCTCACTGAAGGGCCAGGTGTGATGGCTCACACCTGTAATCCCAGGACTTTGAGAGGCTGAGGCAGGTGGATCATGAGGTCAGGAGTTCGAGACCATCCTGGTCAACATGGGGAAACCCCATCTCTACTAAAAATACAAAAATGAGCCAGGCATGGTGGCACGCACCTGTAATCCCAGCTACTCAGGAGGCTGAGGCAGGAGAATCGCTTGAACCCAAGAGGTGGAGATTGCAGTGAGCCGAGATCTTGCCGCTATAGTCCAGCCTGGCGACAGAACAAGACTCCATCTCAAACAAAACAGCTCAGAAGGCTAATTTTAGCTGTGTGACCCTGACCAAGTTGTTCCACCTCTCTGGGCCCCAGGTTTCTTATCTGAGAAATGGAGATTGTAACAGTCTCACTCATCTGGGGTGGTAGAACGGATAACTGAGACGGTGTACGTGGGGATCCCAGCAGTGCCTGGCATCCCATCGCTGTTTGAGTCAGAGCCATGGAGTCTCTGCACCACATGGATCCTGCAAAGCTGAACAGCAGCACGTCCCCAGGGGCAGCAGTTTGGCAGAGGCAGGAGGGAGGCAAGACTGTCCCTCAGGGACTGGAGCGCTGTGCCTTCATGGAGGCTCCCCAGGAGGCCAGCCTCCCTCCTCGCAGCACAGTCTCAAAGCCTTTGGTGTGTTTAGTTTCGTAGGAACTGACCAGCATTCCCTTCCCACTTGGCCCAGGGCTTTGGGGCTCCCAACCAGAGTGACTTCCCCAGTCTGAGCCTCAGTTTTCCCATCCATGAAAAGGGAACAAAACTGCAGTGCATGGTTAAGAGCACTTGAGGAAATAAAGCACGCCCCAGGTCAACACTGGCTCCCCTCCCCATTCTGGCTGGGCCTGGGCTTCCTTACTGCCCAATAGGACGACAGTTCCTCCCTAGCCAGTCAGTGACCTAGCAGGATGCTCATGCAATGCTATGTGGAAAAAAGGGTGTTGCAATATGGGACATAGGAATGGTGTCTTTTCTAAAGAGCAAATAGGCTGGGTGCAGGGCTCACTCCTATAATCCCTACGCTTTGGGAGGCCAAAGCAGGAAGATCACTGGAGGCCGGGAGTTCGAGACCAGCCTGGGTAACATAGTGAGCCCTCTGTATCCATAAAAATTTTAAACAATTAGCCGGATGTCGTGGCTTATGCCTGTAGTCACAGCTACTCTGAGTCTGAGGCGGGAGGATCGCTTGAACCCAAGGAATTTGAGATTGCAGTGAACTGTGATTACACCACTGTACTTCAACCTGGGTGACAGAGCAAGACCTTGTCTCAAAGAGAAAGAAAAAAACTATATGGCCGTGTGCGGTGGCTCACGCCTGTAATCCCAGCACTTTGGGAGGCTGAGGCAGGCGGATCACCTGAGGTCAGGAGTTTGAGACCAGCCTGGTCAACATGGGGAAACCCTGTCTCTACTAAAAATAAAAAATCAGCCGGGTGTGGTGGCGGGCGCCTGTAGTCCCAGCTACTTGGTAGGCTGAGGCAGGAGAATCACTTGAACCCAGGAGGCGGAGGTTGTAGTGAGCCAAAATTGCACCACTGCACTCCAGCCTGGGTGACAGAGACTCCGTCTCAAAAAAAAAAATGAAAAAACTATATATATATGTGTATATCTGCAGAAATCAGGTTAGAAATATATGTACACACACATATATACGTGTGTATATATCATTTATCTAATACTAATGTTATTGGTAGATTCTTTAAACATTTTTTTGAAACAAACATGGAAATTAAAAGACGTGAGCTGGTGGAGGATGTTGTTGGGGGGAGGCCATGCGTGCGGAGGCTGGGGGAACATGGGAACACTATGTACTTCCCACTCATTTTGATGTAAACCTAAAGCTGCTCTAATAAATACTTAGTTATTAAAAGCAACCATGAGGCCAGGTACAGTGGCTGAGTCCTATAATCCTAGAACTTTGGGAGGTCATGGCGGCCACATCACTTGAGGTCAGGAGTTCAAGGCAAGCCTGGTCAACATGGTGAAACCCCGTCTCCACAAAAAAATACAAAAATTAGCTGGATGTGGTGGCACATGCCTTAATCCCAGCTCCTTGGGAGGCTGAGGCAGGAGAATTGCTTGAACTTGGGAGGTGCAGGTTGCAGTGAGCTGAGATGGTGCCACAGGACTCCAGCCTGTGTGACAGAGTGAGACTCCATTTCAAAAAATAAATAAATAAAGCAACCACGAAATCAGGGGATGTGAAAACTAGAACCCTGTGTTCCACTTGCTCTCCCTCAAGCTTTCCTTGATCACAGGCATCAGCAGGTGAGGAAGGCCACTTCTGGCCCCAGCTCCTGGCAAAACTGGTCTTGGTTCTTTCACACTGGAAGATCATTGTGTCTCTTCTTAAGATACGTGGCTCCATTTCACTTCATTCCAGCCAAACCTGACCTCTGACCCCTGCTGTTCTTCGGACTCCAGTTACCCAGGACTCTTTGGGTTGTAAATGACAGAAACATAGGCAGCATAAGTGAAAAAGGAAATGTGGTGCATGGAACAAGGACATCAAGGTAGACTTCAGGCATGGCTGGATGCAGGTGCTCACACAATGCATCAGGGCTCTGTCCCATGTCTTTCTCATCTACTCTCTTGATACAGTGAGCACATTGGCTAAATTAGGGCCTGTGGGCCTGATTTGGAGGACTTTCTGTTAGTTTCTGCTGAAAAGGGAGGTGTTTGGTCCAGCTTAGGTCACGTGCCTACCCTGAACTGGGGCATGGGGAACTCTGATTGGCCAAGCCTGGTCCACACCCATCTCTGGCCAGGGTGCTGTGATTGACAGCTCCCTCAGGACCATACAGTATGGCGGCCTGACAGTTCCCTGAGAGCAAAGCTCTGGCTCACAATACACCACACATGGTTTTTGCTTTCCAGCCCTCCACCTCCTTAGAATGTGGGACAGACGCCATCGGCTCAAGTCTGTGTTCTTAGGGCTGGGACGCCTCATATAGTGGAAGAAGGAGGGACTTTGGGCTCCAACAGACCTGGGTGTGAATCCAAGCTCTGTAGGTCCTTTGCCACTCTGAGCCTTGTTTTTGCTCGCAAACATGTTTCCAGATGGGTGGTGCCAAGGATTTAAATTAATCCCTAAGGGTTGAGTGGGAACCTGGGCCCTGGTTCGGATGCGACAGCCATGATGGGGGTCAGGGCACTGCCTGCGTCTTTTGTGAGAAAGGTTTGGATCTCCACTGAGCTGTGCACAATTGGGCAAATAACACTTCTCCAGACCTCAGTTTCTTCCCTTACAATAAATAGAGACACATACTGTCTTAGTCCATTTTCTTCCCTCCCTCCCTCCCTTCCTTCCCTCTTTCTTTTCCTTCTTTCTTTCCTTCCTCTTCTTTTCCTTCCCTCCTTCCTTCCTTCCCCACTCCCTCCCTCCCTCCCTCCCTTCTTCCTTCCTTCCTTGCCTTCTTGATTTCGAGATGGAGTCTCGCTCCGTCGCCCAGGCTGATGTGCAGTGGCTGACTGCAACCTCACCTCCTGAGTTCAAGCGATTCTCCCGCCTTTGCCCCCTAAGTAGCTGGGATTACAGGCTTCCACCACCATGCCCGGCCAATTTTTACATTTTTGTAGATACAGGGTTTTGCTGTGTTGGCTAGCCTGGTCTCCAACTCCTGACCTCAGGTGATCTGCCCACCTTGGCCTCCCAAAGTGCTGGGATACAGATGTGAACCACCGCGCCCGGCCCTTAGTTCATTTTCTCTTGCATATCACAGATTATCTAAAACTGGATAATTTATATAGAAAGTTTATGGTGGCTGAGAAGCCCAAGTTCAAGGACTGCATTTGGTGAGGGCCTTCTTGCTGGTGGGGACTCAGTACTGAGTCCCGAGGTGGCACAGGGCATCCCATGGGGAGGGGGCTGAGTGTGTTTGCTCATGTCTCTCTCCCTCTTCTCTTAAAGCCACCAGGGCCACACCCATGATAACTGATTCATCTATTACTCATCCATTCATTAATCCATGGGTCTCTCCTCACCCAGTCACCTCTTAAAGGCTCCACCTCTCAATACTGGTACACTGGAGATTCAGTTTCAACATGAGTTTTGGAGGGGACAAACGTCCAAACCGTAGCACATGCCTGCTGCAGGGGCAGTTATTCAGATCACGGGAGATAACACAGACCCATTTCTAGAGATCACACCCCCAGGCCTTTGCTGCTGTTGTTCCCGCTGCCTGAGATGCCTTTCCCTCTGAGGCTTCTGGGGTAAACTTCCCACCCATGCTTGAAGACTCAGACAGCAACTCCTCCAGGGCGCCTCCCCTGACTTCATATCTCCTATCATCCTCCCCACAATTCCTAGGTCTGATTAGCCATGCCCTGCTGACAACTGGATCAGGTGGTTTTGAAGTCTAAGTCCTTTTTTTTTTGTTGAGACAAAATCTTGCTCTATCGCCAGGCTGGAGTGCAATGGCGCAATCTCAGCTCACTGCAACCTCTGCCTTCAGGGTTCAGGTGATTCTCCTGCCTCAGCCTCCCGTGTACCTGGGCATACAGGTGCCCGCCACCACGCCTGGCTAATTTTTGTATTTTTAGTAGAGACAGGGTTTCACTATGTTGGTCAGTCGGGTCTCGAACTCCTGAACTCAAGTGATTCGCCTGCCTCGGCCTCCCAAAGTGCTGGGATTACAGGTATGAGCCAGCACCTATGTCCTTTTTATCCTAACCGTGAATGGCTCGGATTCCTCTGCCTGCTCTGTGCCTGGCATGCAGGAGGCATTGAGTCAATGTTTGCAGGATGAGCAGATGCCCTCCAAGCTTTCTGGCGGTCACCCATCTCCAGCACAGGCCTGTGTCGTTGGCTCTGCTGGCAGCGTGACACCTTCCCAGAGGAGGGGGTCTTTGGGTGGAGAGGAAGTCCAGGCTGCCCCTGGAAGCACAGGCGGCTGATTTCTAAGAAACCAGATGATGGACAGGAAGGCTGGGGCAAAGGGTGATAGGGACGGCTTTTACTTTCAGTATTCTGTGGGGCTGGAGCAAAGCAGGTGCCCCAGGTTCTTGGTGGGGAGAGGAGGATGGTGCAGTCACAGCCTCTCAGAGTCAGGTAATAGCCACCACTTCAGGACATAGACCAATCCTGGAGCCCAGAGAAGCCCCGCTTGGCCCCAGTGACACAGATGTGAGGTGGGGTACAGTGGGCGGCCGTCACTGGGGGTCCCAGGTGGGACACAGCGTCTGAAAGCCCGCCTCCTGCCTCCCGGCCCCTGGCTCATCCACTTATCCTTTATTTATTTATTTGTTTATTTACTGAGCCAGGGTCTTGCTCTGTCACCCAGGCTGGAGTGGAGTGGCACAATCACAGCTCACTGCAGCCTCGACCCCCAGGCTCAAACACTCCTCCTGCCTCAGCCTCCCAAGTAGCTGGGACCACAGACACGCACCACCACACCTGGTCAATTTTTGTAGAAACAGGGACTCACTGTGTTGCCCAGGCTGGTCTCAAACTCAAGCCATCTTCCTGCCTCAGCCTCCCAAAGTGCTGGGATTATAGGTATGAGCCACTGCAACTGGCCTCACCCTTTATTTGATACGTGCCTTAGATTATTCATTCCTTCACTCATTCATTCATCCATTTGCTCATGCATGCCTCCTTTCTGTTGTGTTTCAGTTCTCTCCCTGTTTTCTTTTTCCGTCCTTCTGGAATAGCTGGGACTACAGGTGAATGCCACCACACCTGGCTAGTTTTTTGTTCTTTGGGGTTTTTTTGTTTTTGTTTTTGTTTTTTTTTGGTAGAGAGGGTTTGGTAGAGGGTTTCAACCATGTTGCCCCAGCTGTTCTCGAACCCCTGCACTCAAGCTGTCCACCCGCCTCAGCCTCCCGAAGTGCTGGGATTACAGGCATGAGACACCTCGATGGGCTTATTATCACTTTCTTGTAATTCTTCACACCCTGTGAACTCTGGGTGCTTATCCCATTTCACAGGTGAGGAAACTGAGATGAGTGAAGGAGCTACTTGTCAATAACACACAGCTGGCAGTGTTTCTCCAGGTGTGGGGCAAATGCCCTGGAGGGTCTCTAGGTGGTGATTTTAGGTAAAACATGGGGAAATTTTTATAAAATATTGAGGCCCCTTCCTCCTCTGTGAAACTGTGATTTCATATTTTCATCCTCTTGTAGTCTTTCTGCTTAAGTCAAAAAGTAAGTCTCATATTGGTGCTATTGTATCATAAACACCTCTCTAATGCTTGCTAACACTCCACCTTCTCCTTTTTTTTTTTTTTTTTTTTTTTGAGACTGAGTCCGATCTGTTGCCCAGACTGGAGTGCAATCTTGGCTCACTGCAACTCCACCTCCCGGGTTCAAGAAATTCTCCTGCCTCAGCCTCTGGAATAGCTGGGAGTATAGGTACCTGCCATCATGCCTGGCTAATTTTGGTATTTTTGTAGAGATGGGGTTTCACCATGTTGGCCAGGCTGGTCTTGAACTCCTGACCTCAGGTGATCCACCCGCCTCAGCCTCCCAAAGTGCTGGGATTACAGATGTCAGCCACCACACCTGGCCTCTCCTTCTCTCTCTCTCTCTCTTTTTTTTTTTTTTTTTTGAGAGAGTCTCATTCTCTCACCCATGCTGGAGTGCAGTGATGTGATCTCGGCTCACTGCAACCTCTGCCTCCAAGCTTCAAGTGATTCACCTGCCTCAGTCTCCCTCATAGCTGGGATTACAGGCATAGGCCACCATGCCCAGGTGAGTTTTGTACTTTTAGTAGAGACAGGGTCTCACCACGTTGGCCAGACTGGTCTCAAACTCCTGACCTCAGGTGAGCTGCCTGCCTCGGCCTCCCAAAGGGCTGGGATTACAAGCATGAGCCACTGCGCACGGCCCCCTTCTCTCTTTTTCTGTCTCTCAACCAAACATGGAGCCGACCTTTTGCTCGGCACACAGCAGTCTCTAGCTAGAACTTATATTGTTTGGATTTCTTTGCATTGCTTAAGGGTTACCTCTTGGTTGTGGGAAATTCTACCTTCCACGTATGGTAATGAAACGTTTCCCTTGAAATAAAATTTAATTAAGGAAATCATGTAACTTAATTTGCAGAAAATATTAATTGAACAGCAGAACAGTTGGGGACTTGGACAGATCTGGCAAAAAAAAAAAAAAAAAAAAACACATACAAGTGAAGCTTCAATGACTGATGGGTAACAGCCTCAGTATAGGCATGAGAACAAAGGCATGGCTATAAAATTAGGCTGCCCGGGGATAGAATCCACCCCCTACCAGGGCTCTGCTACCTACCTGCAGTGTGACCTGAGCCCGTTATTTAACCCTGTGCCCCAGTTTCCTCATCTGCACAATGAGGGTAATAATAGTTATACCTGATTCATACAGCTCTTGTGAGGATTAATTGGGATACTATGCATGAATGACTTAGAATAATGCCATGCGTCTAGGGAGCATTTGACATGGGTGAGCTGGCCGCCACCACTGTGCTGTTATTAGCAAGAAGCAGGCTGAGAATGGGACCAGGTGGGTCCAACTTCATGGCTATGCTGATTCAAATCCTCTGCACAGCTGGTGTGATGCAAAATAACAATTATTATTATAGTTCTTGCTGGGTGTGGTGGCTCATGCTTGTAATCACAGCTCTTTGGAAGGACAAGCTGGGAGAACCACTGAGGCCGGGAGTTCGAGATCAGCCTGGGCAACATAGCAGGACCACAGTCTCAAGTAAAAAATAAAAAATAGCCAGGTGTGGTGTGGCACAGCTGTAGTCCCAGCTACTTGGTAGGCTGAGGCAGGAGGATCCCTTGAGCCCAGGATTTTGAGGCTGCAGTGAGCTGTGCTTGTACCATTGCACTCAGCCTGGGTGACAGTGAGTTTTTTGTTTTTTGAGATGGAGTCTTGCTCTGTTACCCAGGCTGGAGTGCAGTGGCGTAATCTAGACTCACTGCAACCTTTGCCTCCCAGGTTCAAGTGATTCTCCTGCCTCAGCCTCCCTAGTCGCTGGGACTACAGGTGCATGCCACCACACCCAACTAATTTTTGTATTTTTATTAGAGATGGAGTTTCACCATGTTGGCCAGGCTGGTGTCCAACTCCTGGCCTCAAGTGATCCGCCCACCTCGGCCTCCGGAAGTGCTGGGATTAAGGCGTGAGCCACTGCGCCCGGTCTATGAGACTGTTTCAAACAACAACAACAATAATAAACCAGCAGCAATGAAAGAATCAAGCAGAGGGCTGATTCCAGTGACTGGGCATACGTCATGTGCTAAGTACTTTCTAGGCATCCTTTGATTGAACTTCACCCATGAGGTGGGTAGTTCCTAACCTTATTTCCAGGTAGGAAAAGAGTTTCAAGAAATAAGGGGTGGGGAGGAGTCGGTGTGGACCGGAATGGGGTAGAAGCAGAGCACATGTTGGTCTCTGAGGACTACAGGGGGTAGGAGAGGGCCCGCTATTGTGGCCTTGACCTGGCCTGCCCTTGAGACATGCCCTCCCCGGGCCTGGGGTCTTCCAAGAGCCCTGAGGTCCCGGCGGACAAGCTGCACCTCGAGGACTGGGAACCACGTGAAAGCTGGAAGGGCTGAGGAGCCAGGAGTGCTTCGGAGAAGCCGAGAGGAAGCCGAGGGGAGCCGAGTGTGGCCGAGCCGAAAGGAGTCAAGCCGAACGTGGCCGAGCCATGCCGAGTGGGTTGGGGGCAGCGGTTGGTGGGGAGAACGGCGCGATGACGTCACTGGCGTGGCACGTGGTGGCCGAGCGTGGGGGCGCCGCGGGGCCTCAGCTGGGCTACAGCTGGTTGGGCTTCATTTGTCTGCTTCCACCCAGACCCCGGCTGGCAGACAGCACTCCTGAAGGGGGACCAGGGAGCAGCATGGGCAAAGGCCCCGAGGCAGGAGGGAGCGCGGTGAGTGCCTTGCCCAGACCCCTGGGCTGTTTTCACGGAGACGACGACGTGGGCCTTCTGAGCGCCGCCGCGGGGACCCATGTAGGGCTGCCGCGTGGGATGCCGGACCCGCCCTGGGTGTCGGGGTGGGGGGTGGAGGAGGGGATGAGGAGCGTTGTACTGGGCCCGTAGAGCTTTGAACCTGTTTCCCCTGAGAGCCATCTGTCGGGTCCTAGCGCCAGGACCACAGTTGGGAGGAGCAATTTAAGGGCCCACCTGGGCACCGTTGTCCCTGTGTGAATTTGCTTTGGTGAACACTGCGCCTCCCTCTCTGAGGGACACTAGATACCCCATGCCCCCAAAGCAGGCCAAGCCTACTGTGTTATTCCTGGTAAGCTCCCAGCCCCAGGGAGGCTCTGGGTGATGGCAGTGGGAGGCCAGGTGAGAGGTACACAGCTGGCATCCAGGTGGAACTGGCCACACCCACCTCAGGCGAGCTTCCCCCAGCAGGTCCTGTGGCCTCCTCTTGTCGTTGATCTGATTGAGGGGCCTGGCCAAGAATGAACACTGCCTTGTGAATATATACGAGGCAGGGAGCCCAAGCCCATCTCGCCAGGCCCCCTGCTCAGACCATCTGCACCCAGCAGCCAGGTGAGGGCAGGTCACCTCCATGTTCCCCATAAATCTGGAAATCCACACTTTCCACCAAAGTCTACAGCGCCCCACGAGACCTGACCCCTGCGCATCCCTCCCACCTTTCCACCTTGCCAGCCTTCTTGAATGGGTTCAACTCCTTCCTACCGAGCTCCTTTGTACTCGTCCTTCCCTCTGCCTGGACGGCTCATCTCATCTCCTGGCTTTACCTGGCTGGCACCTTCCTGTCATTCCAGGCACAATAATAATATCACTGTCACCTCAGAGAAGCCTCCTGACCTTTCTCTCTAAAAGAGCCCCATCCATTGTCCAATTACCTTGTCGAGTTTTCATCTGGCCACTGTCACTATGTACTTGGAATGCTCCTTTTCCTGTATTTCGTGTTTATTTACTGCCCAAGGCCCTGAATGTAAACTCCGTTAGCAGGGACCAGACCCCCTCTGTTTTATTCATTCCTGTATCCTTTGGGTTTAGAATAATGCCTGGCTGGGCGCAGTGGCTCCCACCTATAATCCCAGCATCTTGGGAGGCTAAGGTGGGAGGATCGCTTGAGCCCAGGAGTACGAGACTGGCCTAGGCAACATAGGCAGACCCATCTTGGCAAAAATAAATTAGCCAGGCATGGTGGTGCACACCTGTAGTCCCAGCTACTCAAGAGGCTGAGATGAGAGGATCACTTGAGCCCATGAAGTCAAGGCTGCAGTGAGCTGTGATCACACCACTGCACTCCAGCCTATGTAACAGAGACCTCATCTCTTAAAAGGAGGAGGAGGAGAAATAGACAATGGCTGGAACACAGGAGGTGCTGTCAGTGTTTGCTATATGAACCTCAGCTATCATTGTTGGCACCTGCCACGTGCTTGTGTGAGCACTCTCTACCTATTATGTCATAGAAGGGGCTCAGCTCGCCACTTCGTGGGATAATGGCAGTACCTGCTCTTAAGGTTGGGAGGATCAAGCAGGTGGAGGCGAGGCCTAGGAATATGGATTTTCACCAGATTCCTCCCTTATCCCATCCCCTCTCCCACTACTTAAGAAACCCATCCTGGGCTGAGCAGTGATTCATGCCTGTAATCCCAACACTCTGGGAGGTTGAGACAGGAGGATCACTTGAGCCCAGGAGTTCGGGACCAGCCTGGGCAACATAGTGAGACCCTGCCTCTACCAAAAACAAGGAAACTAGATGGGTGTGGTGGCCCACCCCTGTAGTCCCAGCTACTCAGTCCCTGGGCTGAGGCCGGAGGATTGCTTAAACCCAGGAGTTTGATTCTGCAGTGACCTGTGATCTTGCCACTGCACTCCAGCCTAGGCAACAGAGCCAGACTCACTCTCAAAAGAAAAAAAAGAAAGAAAGAAAGAAACCTGTCTTGTTTACAGTGGGATAGTCTTGATCCAAGTCCTGGCCATCACTTTTGAGCTGTATGACCTTGAGTAGGTGGCTGCACTTGTCTGAGCCTCCATTTCCTCATCTGGAACACGGGGGCCAGAGTGTGCAGGGGTGGCTTGGAGGCTGGTCACAGGCTATCCCCACACCCACACACAGTCCTTGTCATTCCAGAGAGCACCTCCTTTCTCACGATGCCTGCCTCATGCTGCCCCGGCTCACCCGCTCACCTTCACTGCACCTGGGCCCCCAAGTCAGTCCTTTGCACACACAAACCCTCCTCTCACTTTTCATTCTTGTAAATTGACGTCAGCGCTGCTGAATCATGAAGCTGAGGTTTGAGAGAGAGAATCTGTATCACCTGGGAAGCTACATGGCGCTTGTGCGTGCGTGGGCAGGCATACACACACACACACACACACACACACAGCCTTTTCCCCCTGCAGTGGTGCCTGCACACACTTTTAGTCACACGGGACCTGGGGTGCAGCTCCCAGGGCTTTGAGGTCACTGTACCTACATTAGTATAGATTTATTTTAAATGACTCATATAGGGAGGAAGGGGCCAGCTCCGGGAAGTGTGATCAGAGGGGCCTTTATTCTTAGCTGTTCTGCTTCAAGTTTTATAAGGGGCATGGGTTTGGATACCCAGCACTGTGTAAGGAAAATGAGGTTTTTATACTTTTTATAAAGGAGGGGGGAAAAAACCCATAACATATTGCAAGCTACCTGCTAGATAACCCCTCTTTAGAGGAGGACCTGTTTTCTCATCTGTAAAATGGGGATGCTTACAGTACCTAAATCGGAAGGCTGGGTGTGAGTTGAATGCTTTACACAGGTAATGCGGGACGTGGGAGCAGTCTGTGCACAGTGAGTGCTATATAGAAATATGAGCAGTTCCTGCTATTATTGCAATGGTGAGGTCCTCAGGTTACCTAGTGGTACCCAGCCTCTAAAAAGTCCTGAGTCTGTTTGCAGAATCTGGCTCCACCCCTTGTGGTGGTCTTGCTTTGCCTTTCCGAGCCTGTTTCTCCAGCTGTAAAATGGGGCCAGCACAGCCAGTGAGCGGTCACTGAGGGTCTGTGGGTATCACTAGTATTACAACCCAATCCCCAAGCATTGCCACCTTGGATTTCTATTTCTCCAGACACTGCCCAGAGCGGGTAACAGACGGGAAAGAACAGGACAGGACTTAATTAATCCACAGCAGAGAAGGAAGGGCAAGGGCGTGGCTAAAAAGAAAGGAAACGGAAAGAAAAAGCAGAGATTCTTTGGAGGTAGAGACAAGACACCGCCTCCCTCCCTCCCGCTTCGCCTTACTGAGGGATGAAATGGCCAAAGCTCTCTGAGATCCTAAATCTCTTCTGGCCATCCTTAAAGGCCTGAAGCCTATGTAATCCCCAAGTCAGACCTTCGCTGCTCTGGCTCTCTGACCATCAAGTGAATTTTATGCTGTGCTTTCGAGTCTGAAAGGTATTATTAAGCCTTAGGACACTATTACAAGTGTGTCCAAGGCTGCAGAGGGCCATTCTGGCTTCTAAAGATGGAGTGTGACATGGCTACCAGGCTGCTGAACCCTAAACCTGAAAATGACTCAATTCACCAAGTGTTGACTATAGCCTTCAAGCTGCCAGCATGGTCCGTGTCAGGCTGGCCGAAGACACAGAAGGTGCCAGACACCCAGGTCCCGGGCACTTTCTGGTACTGTGGGTCAGCCTCACAAACGTCCTGGAGCAACCTTTCCCTTCCCTGGCTCCTGAAAACAACCTCCTCCATGATGCGCAGAAAGTTGCCTTTAGAAAGGTGGGAGGCCCAGGGAGGCAAAGGGAATTGCCCTAGCCGCCGGCGGCACCCTCCCACCGCCACAGACCACAGAGCCTCTTTCTGGCTCCAAGTGGTGTGTTCACCAAAAAGTACACAAGACAGAACAGGGTGAGAAGGAAGCCAGACCCAGCCCTGTATCCCTCATCTCATCCCAAATATGTCTCCCTTGATGCTGGCTCAGAATGTGCCACCCCTCCTTCCAAAAACCAAGCCCCCACCCCCGCCCTCTTCCTGGAAGCTGTTGTGGTCATAGAACCAAAGAAGTTTCCTCTCTGTTATCCGTTTCAAGCAGATGCTTAGCGGACAGCCAAGAAAAAAAAAAAAAAAAAAAAAAGCCAAAGTGTCCTCTTTGACACAGGAATGGCCATGGCAGATTTACTCAGGTTTCCCTTCTGTAGAATGGGGATCAGCCCCGTGCCTCACAGGGTGGTGCCCCTCTCTCTATAGGATGAAGTAAATATAAGCATGCAAAGCACAGAATTAGGGCTGGCACACACAGTGCTCAAATTCGAGCTGCTGCCTTACCAGACACATGCCAAAACTAGACCAACCGTTTCTCTCCCTAGAGAGTTGTGGGTGTAACTGTGAGGGGTGCCCAGCCACAGAGCAGGCCTGTACCCCACCTACAGCCCAGCAGGTCAGCCTTAGGGCCCTCTCTCCCCTGGACCTGTTCAGAACCAAGTTCAACTTTTGGCCAAAGCACACGCTCTAGAAACCTTTTTTTTTTTTAAAAAAAAAAACTTTCATAATAAAGTTTATTACATAAACTGGCTGTAAAAAATATAAAATGGGATTCTGCACAGCAGAAAAATAAAGCCAGAGACCCTCCCCCAACCCCTGGTTTGTGCAAAGATACTGGGTATATGTAAACATGAAGAGGTAGGAGGTGCGAGTTCAGGTCCTGGCCCCAGACACAGTTAAGTTAAGCTGCTACAACAACCAGGAGGACCCAGAGGGAGCACCGGGGGGGGGAGCACCCCTCAAGAGGTGAGGATGGGGTCTGCGGCCTCACCTCCAGCCGAGAGCGGGAGGCGCCTCACCCCTACCCCCTCTCCCTTCAACCCAGGCGGGGGACGGCACCCACGTGGTCCCAGGCAAATAATAACAGAAAATAACAGGGCACCCCAGTTAATGCTCCGTGCACAGCGCGGCCGGTCAAATCTGAAAGGGGAAGGAGCTCAGGTAGTCGCGGAGAACGGGGTTGAGGGGAATGCGCGCCAGGTTCTCGCGGCCCACGGTGGCCACGATGCGCTGGCGGCACAGCTCCTGTAGCGGCCGTACGCGGCGCTGGCGCAACGGGGCCCCCAGCATGCGGCGCGGCGCCGCCACGTAGTGCTCCAGCAGTTCGAAGAGGCAGTCGAAGCTCTCCCGGCTGCCGTCCAGGTGGAAGCGGCCGGCCTGGAAGTGCACGCGGATGCTCGTGGGTCCCGAGGCCATCTTCACGCTGAGGGCGAAAAAGCAGTTCCGCTGGCGGCTGTCGCGCACCAGGAAGGTGCCCACGGGCTCCGCGCGCAGCCGCTCGTGCGCCCCGTGCACGCTCAGGGGCCCCCAGTAGAAGCCGCAGGCGTCGAGGAGCGCACTAGCGCGCGTGATGCGCCGGTAATCGGCGTGCGAACGGAACGTGCGGAAGTGCGTGTCGCCGGGGACCGGGGCCGGGGCCGGGGCTGCCGGGCACGGCCGCGGGCGCGCGGGGGCCGCGGACGAGGAGGAAGAGGAGGAAGGCTCTGGCCGCCGTCGAGGCTCTGCTGCTGTGGAGACTGCATTGTCGGCTGCCACCTGGTTGTGTGCTACCATCCTACAGGAGGTGCCAGCCGGAGGGGTGAGCCATAGCGTCCAGGGGTGCGCTGCGGGGGAGACAAAGCGGTGAGTCGGGGCGCTGCGGGGCCGGGCAGGTGAGCGCCCGCGGGGCAACTCCGGACGACGGCGCTCCCGGCAGACCCGGCCCTAGGGTGCAAGCATGGAGCACCAAGTCTGCGCGGCTCCGTTCAGCCTCAGTGGGCACAGCTAGAAAACGGGCTCTGCATTCCGCGGAGCTCTTCCCGGAGGGTGGGGGCTCGGTGGAGGCGGAGTCCGGCCTCGGGGCACAATCGAGAGAGGGGCGTGGAGAGCAGCCGGCTCTGGCTACAGCCGTGAGGCCTCCGCTCGCAGCCCCGCGCCCGCCGCCTGCTGGCCAGGCCGCGATCGGCGCCCAATCCGGGCGATTTGGGCTAGCGCCGGAGAAATGCTGTGCGGCTGGAGATCCGCGGGCGGGGGTCGGCCTGGGTGGGGCCAGCGGGGGCCAGGGGCCTGGCGGCCGCGACCCCATCCTGCCGCTCCTGAGGCCCGCCGGACTCCCGGCTGCCCTGGACTCCCCTCCCTCCTCCCTCACGCCTCCACGCCCAGGGACCAGCTCACCTGGCGGCGGGGCGCGGGGCGCCGCGGGCGGGGCGGCGGGGGGCTCCGGAGGGCTCCGGGGCGGCTCTCGCGCATGCTCCGGGGCCCGGAGCGGTGCAGCTGCCACGGCCGCAGCTCGCTCTGCTCGGCGCCCGCCCCTGCGCCAATCTTTTAAACCGGATCGGAGGCGGGCGGGCGAAGGCGGGAGGCCCGCCCCCTGCCGGCCCCGCCCCCAGCTCCACTTTCGGTTTCTCTTTCCGCGGTGGCGCCGGCGGGACAGCTCCGGCTGCTCTTCTCCTGTCTTCGGGACCCTCGGGGCTCTCTGCCCGCCTGTTTGCACCTGTCCCAGCACCCGTCCCTCGAAGGGCTCTGGCTCCGCCCCTGCACCTTCCGGCCACTTCTCGGACGCCCCCTTCGGACTTGGCAACCCGGCTATTGCCCCGCTACCTGGGGTTCCACTTTCTGCCCCCAGGCCCTCTTGGGAGGCGCCCTGACACACCCCCTCTGCCCCAGATGTCTCCACACCTGCCGGGGACAGAGCCCCGTACTCTCCTCCCTTGCAGCCAGATCCCCCCGGTATCCCCCAGAAGGTGTCCCCACCCCAGAGCCCGACCCCACCCCTAGACCGCTTTCTAGCTCCTGCTCCACCCGCCGTCGACCCCCACAGTCGCCTGCCCTCCTGTTCCGAAGCCCCGGCCGGCCGCAGTCTCTGGTCTTGGCTCGTGCTTCCCGGGAAGCGGCTGCCTGACCACAGGGTTCAGAGGAACCCCTGGCGGCGCGGGCGCCTCCACCCCGGCCCAGTTCCTCGGAAACTGGGCGGGGCCGGGCAAGGTCCCTGGTGGCTTGACTGCCCTCCCTGCGCTCCCACTACTCGACAGCGGAAGAAACTGAGGCCGGTGATGGGCTGGTATTTGCAATGGCTTGCAGATTGGGAGCTCTGGACCTGGATTCTGCCCTCCCCGTCTTTATTTTGGGGAAAGGAGCAGCTGGGCGACATCAAATTGGAGGACAGTGGAAAAATGGTGCATTCTCAGAATGATGATTCCCAAATCCTGCTTTTGTAGCCCTCCTCTCCCCAACCCCTACCTCGTAGATTTTCCCCTGCTGCTCTGTCAAGCATCTGCCCTTCAAAGACTGCCTTCCCACTGCACACATGTCTGGGGCTTGGGATGGTGAGCAGTGGGTGGTCAGGGCTGTAATTTGCACACATGTTTGTGATTTAGTGATTCCGGCTGCCGTGCAAGGCCACAGATTATGTGCCTGGCTGCTCTGTGTATTTTTGAATGACGGTATATGGGGAGCCACATAAAAGCTTGGCTAGACTGGGGGCCTGGTGACTGGCCTCACGCTGGCACACACTGCCCTCTACAGACAGCTCTCAGGCGGCAGCCCAGACGGCTTCTCCCCTGGAAGCCCTGGTGCCTGGTCCTTCTTCCCGCTTCCCTGGCCCTACGTTGCCTCCTTCCCCAGGCAGAGCCTAGGTCTTTATGTTTCTTCCTGAGCACAGGAGATGGCCCAGAACCAGGCCGGCTGAGCACCCCATCAGCGCCCTGAATCTGCGTGTGGCCAGGGCTGGTGGTGGCCATTGGTGTAGGTTGTGTATGTGCAGGGGGTAGAGAGAAGATGCAGAGCTTTGCCTGCACCAGGGGTCAGGTGTGTGGTCGTTTGAAAGCTGTCCACTGGACATCTGCTGGGGGCCACACTCTGCAGTGGGTGGTGGATAAAATACAAGGAGACCCAGTTCTAACTCTGCACCTTTCTATTCTTGTGACCTTGAGCATGTAATTAACCTTTCTGCCATGGTTTCTTCATCTGTGAAATGGGGGAGGATAATAATAGTACCTCTAGCAGGGTACAGTAGCTCATGCCTATAATCCCAGTGCTTGGGAGACCAAGACAGGAGGATCACTTGAGCCCAGAAGTTTGAGACCAGCTTGGGAAACAAAGTAAGATCCCGTCTCTACAAAAAAAAAAAAAAAAAAAAGGACAAAAATCAGCCAGGTGTAGTGGCTTGCACCTGTAGTCCCAGGTGGCAGGAGGATGGCTTGAACCCAGGAAGTCAATCACTGCACTCCAGCCTGGGCAACAGAGTAAGACCCTGTCTCTCTCTCTCTTTTTTTCCCCACTGTATAGAAAAGTCTTCCACCAGAGACCTTATCTCAAATAGAAAAGAGCCAACATTACCTGCCTCCCAGGGTTGTGTGGGAATTAGATGATTATGGGTCAGGTGCATAAAACAGCCCTTCGGGCACACTAAGCACTCAGTAGGTGTTTGCTGTTGTTCATTCAAGGGTCCCTGTGGGTGTGGCAGTGTGTTGGAGTCCACAGACACATGGCTTCAACTCTTGTGCCCATTTTTTTATAGAGATGGAGTCTTGCTCTGTTGCTCAGGCTGGAGTGCAGTCATAGGATCATAGCTAACTATAGCCTCGACCTCCTGGGATCAAGAGATTCTCGCATCTCAGCCTCCAGAGTAGCTGAGACTACAGGCACATGCCACCACACCTGGCTAATTTTTTTAATTTTTTGTAGAGATGGGGTCTCACTATGCTGCCCAGGCAGGTCTCAAACTCCTGACCTCAAGTGACCCTCCTCCTCCCCACCCCTGGCCTCCCAAAGCCCTGCCTTGTATCTATTTTAGAAGCTCTAACTTGGGGACCATTGGCCAGGGAAGGCACAGCAAGGGAGCAGGAAAGCGTCTCAGGGTACACTCAGTACACGTGGGTTCTCCTCACTGCCACCAATGACAAACAGCTTTGGTTTCATTTTCTGAAGTCCTGCGTTCAAAATGAAACCAAATCCAGATGCTGGCATCCGCCTTGTGGGCTGTTCTCCCTGGAGGGCTGAGTGCCAGGCTCACGGGAAGCCAGGCAGCGCGAAACCCTGAGGGGCTCAGACTGTTTGGCAGGGTGGGACCAGGCTCTGACTCCAGACTTGCATGACCTTAGGCAAGCGACCTGCCCTCTTGGGACCTCACTTGCCCCGGCGGCAAAGTGAGCCCTGGACATGTCGTACCTTACAAAGCAGCCAGACATACAGAGCAGGGGCCAAATGCCAGGCATGGAGTCGGTGCTTGGCACAGTGACCTCTTGCCACAGGGCAGATGGACCAGCTGTCTGTCCACAGTTTGCTAAACCACAGCCAGATGTGTGGGAACATTCTCCTCCCTACTTTGGCAGGTCCTCTTACCCTAGATGTGGGGGCCCAGCCAGCATCTGGGGGAAGTCAAGATCCTGGTGACTTATGGCCTTCAGCTTTTCAGTTTCTCTTTCCAGCTTTGGTGGCACTTTGCTGGGAAAAGCAGCTCCTGACCAGGGTGTCTAATCATGAAACTGCCCTCTGCCCTGAAATTCCTCAGCCCTCCTTTTCCTCTAACTCATGTGTCAGCGAGGTTCCCATGGGAGCTTGTGCCCCTGGGAGCCCCGAGCAGTAGGGCTCACAGTGTGGATTCTGCTGACCGATAGTGTGAATTTAAATCGGTCGTTTCATAAGCATGTGACCTGGGGCCAGCTTCTTAGCTTCTCTGTGCCTCAGTTTTCACATTTGCAAGATGGGGTAGTAACGTATCTATTTCACTTCTTTGGTATTTATTGAGCAGGTATTTATTTATTGAGTTCTTACTGTGTGCCAGGGACAGGAGACTCAGAGGTCTTCCCAGACAGTTCTCTGGGCCACTGGATTAAATCAACCTGCCTGAAGCCACACAGCTGATGCGGAGGGGAGCTGGGACTGGAAGCAGGTATGGGACTCCTCTACCAGCATTCCCAGAATTCTAATTTCCTGCCCCTCCTATTTTACAGCTGTTAACATAAAAATCATAACTGCTTTCTGAAAGCCAGTTACTACTGACTACTTCAAGTAACAGCTGACTTCATCTCTTTCACCTGCGCCTGCTGGAAGAGTCCCACCAAGTCTCCCAGGACTGGTGCCGCTTCAGAGTCCAGGTGCTCCTTCTCACACCTTCTCCTTGGACTTGGGTGCCCCGAGCTCACACCCCTCTATCTGCCACTGAGATTCTATGCCAGCTCCTCTGGAACACAATTCCTAACCCAGGCTCATTCCCTCACAGGGATACACCCTCATTCCTTGACACAGCTTATTCTGACAAGTCAGACTTGTCAGAATAAGCTGTGTCATGTTCCCAGAGCCCAGCACAGCCCCTGAATGGACTTTGGTCCTTTAGTAAAAGTTTGTTGAAATGGCAGCTTTGAGCTTTACAGAATCAACAAGTGAGGCTCAGAGATGGATCACAGTCCAAAGTCACACAGCAAGTATGAAAGATGAGCCAGGATTCAAACTCATCAGGTTGCTCTGGACTGCAGAATGCACATTCTGAACCCCTCTTCCTGTCTCCTGTCGTGTTCTGTGGAGCACATGAATAGGGTTCGGACCTGTGCACATCTTGCGTGTCTACATATGTATGCACCCATGTGTGAGCTTATAGGGCAAAAGATGTGTTGTTCAGGCAGTGTTGCCCATCCACTATGCAGGCTTCTTCTCATCCCATCCCCGTTTATTTCTGTACCTTTGCAGGCCCCCAAAACATGTAACGCCTTTATTAGTGACATCAAAATGACTACTCAGGGATAGTCTTGCAGCGTACAAGCTTTAATTAGTGTTGCATAGAAATCACCATAGTAACATGTTCCTGCAAGAAGATGGGACTTCATCCTAGAATGATGGGACTTCATCTTTCTCATTTGGATGAAACACGCAGGATCGAGCCAAGGAGTGCAGTCTCATTCGTTGGATTTCTGTCCTAAGGGATTAATAGCGAAAAAGGAACCTTCATGAAATCACTGACCTTTATGTCTTACAGCTAATTTGTGATTGAATATGGGGCGGAGATAAGAGTTTAGACTACTGTCAGTGTCCTTTTGACCTATGTGAATGCATCCGTCCATTTATCCCTTCCGTTTGTCATCCATCCATTCATTAGTTCACCCATTCCCTTCGTTTATTCAACATTTCTTTCCCATTCTATCCCATTAGTCTAGACATCTATTCTTCCATCTATCAGTTCATTCAATTGCTTCATTCAAATAAATGTAGCAATTCTTCATCCCTCCATCTATCTAGAAGTCTGAGCTATCATCCACCTACCTAGCCAACCATTATTTAACCGATCAAACCAACCCATCAAAACTAACTCTGTATTCAGCCATTTCATCTACCAACCATATTCTTCCAGTTAATCATCTACCTAACAAACCAATGACTAGCCAGCCAGTGCATTAATTCATTTATTCGTCCATCCAGCTAATCACATCCAACCTTCCTGCCATTCAACCAATGCATTTTCCAACTATCCTCTCTATTATTTATTTATTGTTTACCCACCCACACATCCACCCAACCTCTCAACCCTGTTAATGCTTCCATCTAGCTAATCTGCTATCTGTCCAGCCTTCCAATCAACCCATCCAATTTATTCAAAGAGCCAGTCTCTCAGTGTGCCATACATTCAACTGGCCAACTGCCATTGTTTCTCTTCTCCCTCTTCATCCTTGCCTGTGGGTCCTCTGTGACCTGGCTGCACCCTTCCCCTCGCTGCCCCCAGGGTCTGCGCCGTGTCGTCTGTGGGCTCTGTGACCCTTCCCCACCTCCTTAAAGGGTACCTGCGCTCTGCTTCTTGGTTTTGTACACCCGCTAGATCGTCTTGGCCACCTTTCTCTTGTTCATCTTGCCTTCCAAATTGTTTCTTCTCTTGGGGCAGCTGCTGTAAAGGATGGTGGGCCGCATGGGAGAGTGGTGGGAGTTCATGATCTTTTTGTGGCACTTTGGTGGTGGGCTGGGGCTGGGACTCTGGCTCTGGCGGCCGGCTGAGCTGTGGGCGCCGGGTGGGCTGTGGTGGGTGGTTGATCTCCGGCTGGAGCTCCGGCTCCGGCTGCAACCCTGGCTGCAGGTCTGGCAGTGGCGGCTGCAGGTGCAGGGGCTGCAGGTGGGGCTTTGGGGCCGAGAGTTGCTATGGGGCTGGGTGTGGGTGATGGGAAGGTTGTGAGTCTTGGTGTCCATAGGAGGCCACGATTGGAGGGGCAGGGCCTCCTCTTCCTCCTCTCCCAGCAGGCCTAGATTTACAGAGGCCCTGGCAGCCTCTGGTTATATAGTTGGGGCTGATTATGATGGCACAGGCCACAGGGGTGTGACAGATGTGGCCCAGCCAAGACAAAGCCCCCTACCCCTTACCCTCACCCCCAGGGTGGGGCAGTGCTTAGGGGTGCCCTGGGGTGGTCCCAGCTGCTGGATCAGGGTAGGAGCCCTTGGGTCAGATTGAGCTTTGTCTGCATCCCAGATCTGCTTTTTCCGCATGGTCAGCCCTGGGGATTCGCCTGAACAAGTCTCAGTTTCCTCATCTCTGCAGAATAGAGACAATAATTGTACTCACCTCATACGGACATTAGAAGAATTATTAATAAAGGAGAGAATTTATGTCAAGCAGTTAGCCAAGGCCCAGCCCACAATAAGAGCTCAGTAAACATCACTGACCAGCATCATCAGGTCTTTTTCTTAACCCCCTCGGCAGCTTGGGCGCCAGGGGAGCAGCCTTGACCCTAGTGATGGCAGCTGAATGGTGGGCAGTTGGTAAGATAGATGATTAGTGTCCGGATGATGGGGAGGTGATGAATTGATCAGATGACTTGGTGGATGGATGAAAGATGAGTAACCACATGGACCAAGGGGTGGTCC
>CAUYQU010081234.1:0-24935 GCA_963574635.1 Cheracebus regulus
GGAGAAATGCCAGATATAGGTGAAGGGGAGGAAGGCAACAAATTACACTGCCACGTGTGTACCTATGCAACAATATTGTATGTTCTTCACATGTACCCCAAAACCTAAAATGCAATAAAAAATAAAATTAAAAAAAAGAAAAAAAGAAAAAATCAGAAGAGAAAAAAAATCAGCAATAAAGGTAATATTAAAAGACATAGAATGGATACGGCTGGAAATAGAAGGGGGCAGGAAGAAAAAGGTGGAGAAAAGTAAGAAAATCATTTTTTGTATTATCTCATTTATATGTGAAATCTTAATTTTTTTTTTTTTACTTCAATAGTTTTTGTGAAACAGGTGGGTTTTAGTTACACGGACAAGTTCTTTAGGGGTGATTTCTGAGATTTTGGTGCACTTGTTACCCGAATAGTGTACACTGTTACTGGTATGTAATTTTTTATTCCTCACCCACCTCCCACCCTTTCCCCCACAAGTCCCCTAAGTCCATTATTTCATTCTTATGCCTTTGCATCCTCATAGCTTAGCTCTCGCTTATAAATGAGAACATATGATATTTGGCTTTCCATTACTGAGTTACTTCACTTAGAATGATGGCCTCCAGCTCCAGCCAAGTTGTTACAAAAGACATTATTTTGTTCCTTTTCATGGCTGAGTAGTATTCCATGGTGTATATATACCACATTTTCTTTATCCACTCGTTGGTTGATGGGCAATTAGGTTCGTTTCATATGTTTGCAATTGCAAATTGTGCTGCTATAAACATGGGTGTGCATGTGTCTTTTTCATTTAATGACCTCTTTTCCTTCATGTGGATACCCAGTAGAGGAATTCCTGAATCAAATGGTAGTTCTACTTTTAGCTCTTTAAGGAATCTCCAGCCTGTTTTCCATAGTGGTTGTACGGGTAAGTTTACATTCTCACCAGCAGTGTAAAAGTGTTCCCTTTTTCACCACATCCATACCAACATCTATTATTTTTTTATTTTTTTTACTCTGCTGATTATTTCTTTTGCTGTGCAGAAGCTTTTTAGTTTAAGTAGGTCCCATCTATTTATTTTTGCTTTTGTTGCATTTGCTTTTGGGGTCTTAGTCATGAATTCTTTGCCCAAGTCAATGTTTAGAAGAGTTTTTCTAAGGACATCTTCAATAACTTTTATGCTTGCAGGTCTTAGATTTGTCTTTGATCCGCCTTGAGTTGGTTTTTGGATAAGGATTCCGTTTCATTCTTCTACATGTGGTTTGCCTGTTTCCACAGCACCATTTATGGAATAGGGTGTCCTCTCCTCAGTTCATGCTTTTATACGCCTTGTCAAAGATCAGTTGGCTGTATGGTAACTATAGCCTTGTAGTATAATTTGAAGTCAGATGATGTGATGCCTTCGGATTTATTCTTTTTGCTTTAGTCTTACTTTGGCTATGCAGGCTCTTTTTTGGTTTCATGTGAAATTTAGGATTTTTTTTCCAGTTCTGTGAAGAATAATGGTATTTTGATAGGAATTCATTAAATCTATAGATTACTTTGGGCAGTATGGTCATTTTCACAATATTGATTCTACCTATTCAGGAGCATGGGATATGTTCCATTTGTTTGTGCCATCTAATATTTCAGCCGTGTTTTGTAGTTTTCCTTGTAGAGATCTTTTACCTCCTTGGTTAAGTATATTCCTTAGTTTTTGTTGTTGTTGTTTTTTTCTTTTCTTTTGCAGCTGTTGTGAAAGGGACTAAGTTCTTGATTTGATTCTCAGCTTGGCCATTGTCAGTATATAGCAGTGCTACTGATTTGTGTACATTGATTTTGTATCCTAAGACTTTACTGAATTTGTTGATCAGATCTAGGAGCTTTTTTGATGAGTCTTAGGGGTTTTCTAGGTATACGATCAGATCACTGGTGAACCGTGACAGTTTGACTTCCTCTTTTCCAACAATTTGTATGCTCTTTTTCTTGTCTGATTGCTCTGTCCAGGACTTCTAGTACTATGTTGAATAGAAGTGGTGAATGTGGGTATCCCTCTTTTGTTCTAGTTCTCAGAGGGAATGCTTTCAACTTTCCCTCATTCAGTATGATGTTGGTTGTGGGTTTGTCATAGATGGCTTTTATTACTTTGAGGTATCTGATAATGGTGACATTTCAAAACAGTAAATAAATATACCAACAATAAATGTCAATAAACAGTGTTAGAAAATGGGCTAGCCACTTGGAAAAATAAAAAACACAGATCATTGGTGTCATAACTTGAACTGTATTCCCACAAAAGATATGTTGAAATCCTAACCCCCAGTCTGTGAATGTAGCCTTATTTGGAAATAGGATTTTTACAGGTGAAATCAAGTTAGATGAGGTCATTAGGGACCAATAAAAAGAGAAAAATGCCCCATGAAGGAAGAGAAGGAAGAACACTGTGCAATGCAGCTTCAAGTCAAGCCAAGCCAAGGATTGACGAACACTGCCAGAAGCTAGGAAGAGGCCAGGAAGGGTACCTCCCCTGAAGGTTTCAGGGGGTATGAGTCTTCTGACACCTTGAATTTGGACTTCTAGTTTTCTGAACTGTGAGACAATACAATTCTTTATTTTAAGTCCCCCTGGTTTGTGGTTATTTGTTACAATAACCATATGAATAAAACTAGCTATACTAAAATAACTTCAGTAAAAATGTCTTGTTCTTCCTTACAAAGAAATGCAAATCAAATCAACAATAAGATATGCTTTTTCACCTATAGATCAAGAATTTTTTATAGTGAATGGTGTTAGCAAAATTATGCAACCTCAGGTATCTTCCCTATCACAGGTATCATCTTAACTGATCTCCTCAAACCACTGTCCATCCATTCTCCATACAGTAGTGAGTATGAGCTTAAAATATAAATCTTACCTTACTCTGCATTCCTAGCCTTAAATCTTTTCAATGGGAAGCTTTACTCTCAAGCCAATCTGACATGCAGATATTGGTTCATCTCATGCCACCTCTCTGATTACTGTGTGCACTGGCCTTTATTCATTTAAATTCTCCTATCCCTGATCATTCCACACGTTTCTTTCCTAAATTCCACACAAGTTTTTTAACCTAAAATTTCTCTATCCTCCACATTCCACACCTGTTTGTTTCCTTCGTAATACTGGTCACAAGTTGTTTTTTGTTTACTTGTTTATTGTCTGTCTCCAAAGGAATAGAGGACATATCTATCTTGTTTATGTTTTATCTTCAGCACGATCTTCTCTTTATGTGGACAACTTCACATAATCTACATACAAATAGCAACTTTTATTCTAGAGAAAATTAAATGGTACCTACTCTAACTCAACTTCTGAGACAGATTTTTCATTGTTGGAGAAGAAGTTTACAAAATATGTGGGGTTCAACTGGAATTGGAAAAATCAGTACAAAGTCATGGGGTACATGGGGAGCAGAGAGAGAGAGAAAAGAGGGAGAGAGGAAGAGATAGGTATGCACACACACACATTTCCCAAATCTGTTCACTTAGAGAAACAATAGCACCAGATACAGGCTTGGAAATACCATTTTTATTAACTAAAAGGACTCAGGGATCCTTGAAGAAAAGCAGATTCTATCACTGGAACAGGGAAAGTACAAAATGAGCCTGGAATATCTTATTGAGCCAGAAAGTAGGGAAACACTCAGAGAAGGACAGGTACATGCCAAAAGGACACAGAAACTAGCTTGAATGGGCTTTCACTGCCCATCTGAGACTACATGAGCATTAGAATATCAGTAACAGATTATGATCCATTGAACAAAATAAGAATCTGTGAGATCATACTGATAAAAATAAAGAAATAAATGAATAAGAGAAGGAAAAGCTCTCCCTAAGGGTAGAATGCCAATAACTAAATATATAAGGAATGGTGTGAGTCGGAAAATTATCAATGGATATTAAAACTAGTAGTTGAAAGTAATCAGGACAGGATATTTACATAGCCCCAAAATATCTCCCTACAAACTACCTATTAATTACAAAGGGAAAGATAATTTTATAGCAGAGAAACTTTGTGACCACTTAAACCAAGGGATCAAAGTTAATATCACCAACATTGGAACAAACTGACATAAGTGCCTATGATGATTAATCTCATGTATCAACTTGACTGGGCCCCAGGGTGCCCAAGTATTCTATTAGACATTATTTCTGGGTGTGTCTGTGAAGGTGTTTGGGATGAGATTAATGCCTGAATGGGTAGACTGAATAAAGCAGACTGCCCTCCCCAGAGTGGGTGGGCCTCATCTAATCTGATGAAGGTCTAAGCAGGGAAGCTTTTTTTTTTTTTTGAGACAAAGTCTCCCTCTGTCACCAGGCTGCAGTGGTACGATCTCAGCTCACTGCAACCTCCGCCTACCAGATTCAAGCAATTCTCCTGCCTCAGCCCCCTGAGTAGCTGGGATTATAGACGCCTGCCACCACACTGGGCTAATTTTTTTGTATTTTTTAGTAGAGATGGGTTTTCACTGTGTTAGCCAGGATGGTCTTGATCTCCTGACCTTGTGATCCACCCTCCTCGGCCTCCCAAACTGCTGGGATTACAGGTGTGAGTCACCACACCCAGACAGGGAAGTTTTTTTCCCCCTCTCTCTCTGGTAACTCTCTTTGAGCTGGGACGTCAGTCTTCTCCTGCCTTTGGACTGCGATTTGGAATGGAATTTACATCATTAGCTCTTCTGATTCTCAGGCCTTTGGACTCAGACTGGAACTATGTCATTGGCTCTCTTGGGTCTCCAGCTTGCCCACTACTGATCTTGGATTTCTCAGCCTCTATATCACATGAGCCGATGCATTATAATAAATCTCAATCTCTCTCTCTCTCTCTTTCTGTGTGTGTGTGTGTGTGTGTGTGTGTGTGTGTGTGTGTGTGTCTAATTGGAGATTGGTTCTGTGTTCTTTTGAGAACCTAGACTAATACAGATTTTGATACTGAAAGTAGTTCTAGAGGAACACAATTTTAAAGATGAGTTTTCTGAATTGTTTCTGGGGTTTCTGGGATGGGCCCTCTAATCTTATTAGATTTAAAGACACTAGTGACTCTAGTGGAAAAGAAAGCACTGATACTGTATGATCTGATCTGGCAACAGAGATATGCAAAGTATGTCAATTGCATACTCCTAGTCAACAACTTATAAGAAGGAGCTGGATGACTGTGTATATGATACATCTGAACGTTTTGGAAAATCTAATGAATACAGGAAGGTTGGCTGATAGCTCTTAATGTTGCTGCACAAAGCAGTGAAAGAAAAGGATGAGCTGAGGGACTAGAATTCCGAGATCCAGAGTTGCATAAATGACCTAAAAGCTTCTAGGTGTGCCCTGAAGGAGAGCCTCATCTCCTGTAGCCATGGGCTGAGAACTCAGACAAAAAGAGTGCCTTCTAGCAGAACACAGTGAGAAAGACATAACAATTACTTCTGCGAGCATCCCACCAAAAACACATTACCTGAATCTCACCAGGAGGAACATTAGACAACCTAATTGAAAGACATTCTACAAAATAACTGGAAGGGGCACAATCAAGAAAAGAGAGAAAGGTGGAATAATATTCCAGATTACAGGAAACTAAAGAGACATGGCGACTATATGCAAAGCATGCTCCTGTTTTGAATCCTAGACTGGGGGAAAAATTGCTATGAAGGACATTATTGGGGCCGGGAGTGGTGGCTCACACTTGTAATCCCAGGACTTTGGGAGGCCAAAACGGGCAGATCATTTGAGGTCAGGAGTTCAAGACCAGCCTGGCCAACATGGTGAAAACTCATTTCCACAAAAAATGCAAAAATTAGCTGGGTATGGTGGCATGCATCTGTAATTTCAGCTACTAAGGAGGCTGAGGCAGGAGAATTGCTTGAACCAGGGAGGCAGAGGTTGCAGTGAGCCAAGATCTTACCACTGCACTCCAGCCTGGGCGATAATGATTCTGTCAAAAAAAAAAGAGGATATTATTGGGACAATTGATAAAAACTGAACATCAGCTATGAATTAGATACCAGAATTGCATCAAAATTACACTTTCTGATTTTGATCATTGTATTGTGGTTATATAAGAGAAGATCCTTGTTCTTAAGAAACACACCCTGAATTATTTAATGATAGGGGCCTGATGTCTCCAATTTACTCTCCAATGGTTAAAAAAAAGAACTACATACATATATAAAAATATACAAAGAGAAATTAAGAAGCAAAAAGAGCAAAATGTAAACAACTGGTAAAGAACAAAAGGGAGTTTCTTGTAGCAACTTCTAACTTTTTTGTAAATTTGAAATTATATCAAAATTCGAAGTTGATAATAAAAATTCAACTTCCAATCCTCTTTACATAGTGAATTTGTTAAATTAGAATAGGCAATATAGACTCTTAGCAAAAGACTCAAAAGATGTAAATAAAAACACAGTGAAAAGTGTTTCTTTCTCGTCTTTCCCATAGCTTCCCTCCTCAGAGGCAGCCACTACTGCTGGTTTCCTGTCAATTCATTTAGAAACAGTTTAGTTGTCATTGTTGTTTTTACATGAATGGCACATTTTTCCCTCTAATTAAAATGTTTATCTTGGCAAAAGTCTTATGTAAGTAGATAAAAGCCTGGTTTTTATGCCTGCACAGTATTCCATTTCATGTGTGATTATACACGAATATATTTAATCAGTCCCTATTGGACATTTAGTTTTGTTACTATGAACAATGCAGTATAAATGTAATCGTAGCTATTTCTTTGTGCATATATGTACATATATCAGTAGAATGCAAATCTAGAATTAAAATTACTAGTTCAAAGGATATAAGCAATTTAAATTTATGAATTATTACCAAATTATTCTCCAAATAGACTGTAGCAATTTAAACTTCCGCCTACAACGTATGAGAGTTTCTGTTTCGTGGGTGTGTTTTCACCAACAATACTGGCCTATTTAGAAAGGACAGGGTTTTATTTTCAAAACACACAAAACTTTGACCCCTGTCTTCACAGAGGCACCTAGCTTATGCAATGTTCATTACTCTCAATAAGGTTCAGTCCACCTTGCCAGTTCTTAGATAAGAATCTCTCCCTAGGGTGACAGCATCTTATTTCTGCTTCTCTTAGTAAAAATCACGGTTTCCATGTGATGGAGTCAATTAGTTTTATCCCCTCTGTGAGGCTGTGTGATCCTGAGATGGACAGGGACCATTTGTTGGAAAGATTAGGAGCTTTATTTTTGTTTCTATTTTTCTAGAGACAGGATCTCGTTCTGTCACTTAGGCTGGAGTGCAGTGGTATGATCATAGCTCACTATAACCTCAAACTCCTGGGCTCAAGTGGTTCTCCTGCCTCAGCCTCTCCAATAGCTGGGACTACAGGTGTATGCCACCATGCCCGGCTAATTTGTTGATTTTTCTGTGGAGACAGGTTCTCTCCAGGCTGCCCAGGCTGGTCTCAAACTCCTGGCCTCAAATGATCCTCCTACCTTGGCCTCCAATTATGAACTTTAGAGTCATACAGCACTAGAGCCCTGGGTTTGAATCCTGGGTCTGCTAGTTACTGATTGTGTGCATTTATAAACATCTGAGTAACTAGTAAGTGTCCATGTGCCAGGTACTATGTCAAGAGCTTGAGTGTCAAAGAAGAGTAAGACACGGTATTATTGTACTCAAAGCTTATATAAACAGATAAAGCCATGCAATAACCACAATGATAGAGGGTTTAAAAACTAGGCTTTTTTTTTTTTTTTTAAACTTATTCCCTTCTTGTTCTCATTCTTCTGTCTCTTCCTCTCACTCTCTCTCTCTGTTCCAGAAAAGATTTAAGGCAATAACAAAGATAGAAAGAATGTCATGGAAGCGTAGAGAAGGATACCTAACCCAGCTTTAGGAGTGGGAGGCTTCAAGGATGACTTCCTAAAAATTGTATTGCTTGACATTTGAATTATTTATGTGATTATATAATCTCCACATAGTTCTAACCACTTCTTGGTTTACACTGTCTTAAAATGATTTGGAAAAGAATGCTTTATTTTGACCTTTTGTTAACACACTGAAGCCTAGAATTCACAACTTGGGAGAGGGCACTTAAGAAACACCGCCACAGCCCACCAATGCAGCAGATGGGTATTCCCAGGCCATCGACAGCAGAGGAAAGAGTGTACTGATGAAGGGACCTGACTGCAGTTTAGCACTGACTAGCTCTATGATCATGTGGAAATTGTCTAGCCTGCCTGTGTCTTTCTTCACCTGTATAGTACCCATCCCTCAGAGGACTGTTACAAGAGGTGAGATACTCCACATAAAGTGCTCAGTACATGGTAATAGCACTGTAATACCAAGGCCTATTTTTATTATAAGCAATACCAGATGTCATAAGAATGGCAGGAAATATCTTTCCTCCACTCGAGTCCCATTGCCCAGCATGCGGCATCTGTGCTGTGTTTCTGCTTAGCATCACAGAGAGGGTTACTTCCGCTAGCATAGTGAATGGTGATGCAGCTTGGTATCATGTTTAGAAAGCATTCTTCTAGCAGTTCATTGGGACCTTCTAAGGCCAAAAGCCTTTGGTAAAAATGTTTAGGCTTACCACAGGCCATAAGAACTACTTAGGGCTACTGGTGGTGGCTTAAATGACTGACTTCGTGACTTTATCTCTTGATTTTCTCCTTCTGGTGCAATATCTCTTCATGTGAGCTGCACAAGTGGTAGTTAACCAGAAGAAGTGGTCAGGAGATGCCTAGTTGAATTATTTTACCTCTTCTCTGCAATGGGAAAAACTGGTTTTGATATATACATTTTTAGGTAATGCTTGCTTTTTCAAAACACATTTATTTATTAAGGCATGCCTAATTTTAAATATTATTGATATATTTAATTGCACTTGTATTCAATTGTTTCTTCAATCCATCATTAGTTATTAGCACTCGTGTTCTAAGCATTGTGCTGGGATCCATGGGCAGAAGAATAAACAGCTGACTCATCTCCACCCTAATGCAGGCAATGATAAGGACAGACACTAAATGGGGGCCCAGGGAGAGCCAACAGAATGTGCACTGAACTGGTGGAGGGAAGCACCAAGTGTGTGAGGAACCCACAGCAGGGCATGTGACTACACCACAGCAGAGAGAGCATGGGGAGAGGTGAGAGAGGAGGGCCAGAGCATGCAAGGCCTCGCAGACATTTTCGGGCTTGTGGACTTTATCCAAGGGTGGAGCTTTAAGTATTGATCACATTTCATTTTTTGAAAGCTTCTCTTTGGCTGCAGGGTGTAAGGAATTGAGTGTCTGCTAATGGACCAGTTAGGAGGTAACTACGCTGGTCCCAGAAAGGGATGACTGGGTCTTTGGTTGGGATGGAGCAGCAGAGAGACAGAGAAGTAGACAGGCTTTAGGAGTAGAGATAGAATCTATCAGAGAAGATAACTTACTGGATATGAGAGGCAAGAAAGAAGGAAGTGTCAGGGTATCTTGCATGAGCTACTGAGCAGACCATGGCGATCCATTAGTGAGGATAGGGACAGGAGGCAACTGTGATTCAGACAGGCTATGTAATCTGTTTGAGACACCTGACAGAGATCCAAGCGAAGATGTTTCTCACTCTTCCTTCTCTCATAGTCAAATTAAATCCAATCCCCTGAACACAAAGTGAACAACACAGAGGATGGCAAACACAGAGCATCAGCAGCGGAGAGGGTAGCCAGATATCCCACCATCATGGGCTGGCAAACATGGCAAGGAGAACACATACTTCACTGCCCCATTTAAAAGTTGAAAAAGATTTTAAAGAGATAGGAAATATCTGGGTTCTATTTAAATTTTTTTTTACTAACTGAATTCATCATATCAAGTTCCTCAGTGATTCAGCCTTTCTGGTATAAGAAAACAGAAACAAATACAATACCTTTCTCCCATAAAAGGTCCCATGCAACTCAGTGTTTAAAACAATACAATAAAGATGCTATACATTTTACAATGTCAGCATGTGAATAAATCACATTAGCATTATTCAGCTATGAAGTGATGAGTGTCTAATAATGACAGGCATGAAGATTTAAACCAAAAGAATGAAATTACCTATTAATAATAATCATACACTGATTTTCTCTTTCAACCAACCATAAACATAATTTTTCCAACATGGGACTCAATATTTATTCCTTTTCATCCGTTCCATTTAAAAATGATTTCTCATTATGGTAACCATTTGGCTACTTGGCATGCCTAGGGAAGTAGTTAGCTGCATTCCACCTTAACTAGGAGTTAGCTTATTTATACATCAACACTGCTCAGGAAAATGAAGGATGCCTGGCCCAATGCAGAAAACTCTACAGTAGGAATTCACAATTATATGAATTTATAACAACTATGCATTTTAAATAATATTTAAAAACCACCTGAATTACAGTATTAAACATACTTCTTTTCTTTTTGAGACAGGGTCTCATGCTGTTGTCTGGGCTGGAGTGCAGTGGCATGATCGCAGCTCACTACAACCTCCACCTCCTGAGCTCAAGTGATCCTCCCACCTCAGCTTCCTATGTAGCTGAGACTACAGGTACGGGCCACCATATCCAGATGATTTTTGTATTTCTTGTAGAGATGGGGTTTTGCCATGTTGCCCAAGCTGTTCTCGAACTCCTAAGCTCAAACAATCTGCCAGCTGCAGCTTCCCAAAGTCTTGGGATTACAGGTGTGAGCCACCATGCCCAGCCAAACATACTTTTAAAAAACAAATAAATCCCACAGATGTCTAAGGACTTTACATAGAATAAACTTAAGATTCTCACCCGTTCCCATCCTCAAATTTATACTGGTAGGAAGCCTGTCTATCTTACATGGTACTGAGGTATTTCACTCCATGGGAGAGGTCTCTGGACAAAGGAAATCTAACTAGTATATCCTGTTACTTTAAAATTAACTATGCCTAATTCAGAAAATGACAGAAAATGTAGTCAGTATACCGCATCACTTTTTAAAAAATATAATTCCTTATCCCACTTTTCATAACATGTGAAGACTTTCCCAGGTGTTATTAAAAATCCTCAGGCAACCAGATAGGCAGTTTTGGGTACAGGCTGGGTGGCACAGTAGTCCCGCCTTGTCCAAAGTTTTGCTTTTCATGGTTTCAGTTATTTTCGGTCAATCATGGTCCAAAAACATAAAGCTATTTCAAGAGAAAGACAGAATATGACCAGGAGTGGTGGCTCAGGGCTGTAATCCCAGCACTTTGGGAGGCTCAGGCAGGTGGATCACCTGAGGTCAGGAATTTGAGACCAGTCTGGCCAACATGGTGAAACTTCGTCTCTACTAAAAACACAACAACAACAACAACAAAAATTAGCCAGCTGTGGTGGCGGGCGCCTGTAATCCCAGCTACTCAGGAGGCTGAGGCAGGAGAATCACTTGAACCTGGGAGGCAGAGGTTTCAGTGAGCCAAGATGGCGCCATTGCACTACAGACTGGGGGACAATATCGAGACTTCATCTCAAAAAAAAAAAAAAAAAAGACAGATTACATTTATATAACTTTTATTACAGTTTATTGTTATAATTGTTCTATTTTATTATGGGTTATTGCTGTTAATCTCTTACTGTGCCTAAGTTGTGAATTAAATGTCATCATAGTTACGTATATAGGAAAAAACAGTATATATTGTTTTCAGTATATGTGGTCTCAGGTATCCACTAGATATCTTGAAGCATAACCCTCACAGATAAGGAGAAGCTATTGTAGTCGTGATAAGAGACACTGAAGACTTTAACACATGGTTAGAGTCAAGTGCATGGATTATTTTCATTTCAGTTTACTGTCACAAATGTTTTTAAGTTCAATAAACAGATTCACTCTAAACTAGTATTTATTATGCATCAACTCTGTGCCTAGAATTATTTTAGATCTTTTCCATGTATGTTGCTAATTATATGTTTACTAAATATTAATAGAAAATCCAAGCCCTCTTTTGTTGACATCATGTGCCCAGTTACAGGTAAGAAAGAAATGATCATACATTTATGCCAATCATTTAACCATCATCTCTACTTGGAGAAATCTGAATTATAAAGCACAGCTTTCACTGACCTGGGAAGGAGATCTACTTCTACAGAATGGATTGCATGAGCAGAAAAACCGGCAAGTTTCTCAGACTCTCCTAAAGTTATTGTTTGGTTATTGTTTTTGTTGCGGTGAATTAATAGCCAACAAGGAACTGAGCAGAGGATTTTAAAATAAGCCCAAATATTTATTGAATGAATGAAGGGCCAGACACCTTGTCTGCTGGCTCTTCTTGGCTTTCCTTGTCAGAAGTCTGTGACATCCATAAGGCTGCATTTCCTCAGGTAAAGTTTTTGACACTTCTTATATTCTGTAGTACCCTTATACTTCTTATATCTGGCATGTTCTTTTAGCTTAAGTTTATCTTTTTTTAAAGAATAATCTTCCTTGTGTCTAAGGTGGAGTAAGTGGTTACTTCCCTTCCCCTGTCCACGGTTAAGGAGGCTCAATTACTGCTTCAATGTTAGGGGTTTCTGGAGGCACACAAAACTTCTACAGTGCTAATCTGGTAATACTGTAACTCTTCTGATGCCAGCTTAAATGTAAACTAAGAATGTCAGATAGATCCCCAAGTGAAATATCAAAAGCTGCTCACTGGGGCCCTCGATGATATCTGTTCATTTTGGGATACAGTGATTATGGTAAGGGAAAGGGAGATGAATTTGGAAGGGTGTAAAGAAGACCTAAAGTAGGTGAAAGACATCAGCAAAGAGTTTTCATCTTGAAATGATGGTTGAGATATGACATTTTACAGCTTTATTCCTAGATTGTAATCAAGTTTCCTAAGATACTGGGAGCCAGATTTCTTTTTATTTGTACTTATTTCTAGGACACTGCTGTGGTAATCAACCAAGTTTTTACTAGGGGAAGTGGGACCTGGAACCACTAATAGATTCATTATTAAAATCTCCAAGTATTAAATGGGTCCCTATTCAGATTAAAATCAACACATGCTAAAGACAAACATGATTTGGATAATCTACTCCTTTGCTTTATCCAGTCAGTCCTTTTCCACTTGTGAAAATAACCAAGTATTGTCTATACTCAGGAATACCAGACATCAGGAAGTGAACTAAGAGAATAAAAATGTAGTGGCAAAGAAAAGAGTCAAAAACTAAAAACAGGTCAAACACATCAGGAAATGGAAAAAACAAATAATTTTCTCTATTTTTTTGGTTCCTCTAGCAGAAATTAAATCTATTTTATTGCTAGATCTAACTGAGAAAGAAATTTGTGTGGGTAGATTGATTGCCAATTTAAGACAAATACTGTAATATTTTTTGTTTAAGTATCATCCAAACCATGACTGCATTCTGAGCTTCATAGGCCATTAAGAAAATCTTCAGTTGTTCTAAAAAAAAAAAAATAGCTGTCCTTGATCTCTTCAATAAATTGGTGTTAGGAAAACTGGATATCCATAAACAAAAGAATGAAAATATACCTTTACTCACCTCTTAAACAAGAATCAACTAAAAATGGATTAAAGGCCTAAACATAAGACCTGAACATATAAAACTACTAGAGGAAAACATAGGGGAAAAGCTCAATGACATTGGACTGGGCCATGATTTCTTGGATATAACCTTAAAAGCAAAGACAAAAAGAGCAAAACCAGACAAATGGGATTGCATCAAACTAAAAAGCTTCTGCACCACAAAGGAAACAATTAATATATTGAGTCAAGAGTCGACCAAAAAACTGGGAGAACATATCCGCAAATTGCCCTTTGAAGGGGCTAATATCCACAATAAACAGGAAACTCAAACTACGCAATAATAAGAAAACAAACTATTTATTTTAAAATGGGCAAAGGACTCGAATAGATATTTCTCGAAGACATATAAGTGACCAACACATATGTGAAAAACTGCTCATCTCTAATAATAAGAGAAATGTAAATTAAAACCATAATGAGTTATCATCTCATACCTGTTAGACCAGCTATCATAAAAAAGATGAGATAACAAGTGTTAGAAAAGATGTGGAGAAAAGGGAACCTTGTACACTACTGGTGGGATTGTAAATTATACAGCTGTTTGGGAAGACAGTATAGAGTTCTTCAAAAAACTAAAAGCATAATTACCTTACGACCCGGCAATCCCACTAATGGAGATATATATATATATATATATATATAGATATATATATATACATCTCCCCAAAGGAATTAAAATCACTATGTCAAAGATAAGTCTGCACTCTGAACTCTCATGTTCACTGCACCATTATTCACCATAGCCAAGATAGAGAAACAACCTAAGTTTCCATCAACAGAGGAATAGATTTTTAAAATGTGGTATATATGTAAAACAGAATACTATTGAGCTTTTATTTAAAAAAAAAAAAAAAGGAAATTTTGTCGTTTTTGACAACAAGGATGAACCTAGAGGACATCATCCTAAGTAGAGTAAGCCAGGCACAGAGAGACAAATACCACATGACCACACTTATATGTGGAATTTAAAACAGTCGAACTTCATAGAAGTAGAGAGTAGATGGTGGCTACCAGAGGCTGAAGACCGGGGAGGACTGGATGGGGAACTGGGAGACGCTGGTCGACATGTACAAAGTTTCAGTTAGCTAGGAGGAAAAAGTCACAGCAGGGTGACTATAGTTAATAATAATACATTGTATATTTCAAAATAGCTAAAGGAGAGGTTTTCGTTTTTATTTTTCCAGAGACAGGGTCTCGCTCTGTTGCTCAGGCTGAAGTGCAGTGACGTAATCATAGCTCACTATAGCTTCAAACTTCTGGGTTTGAGTAATCCTCCCACCTCAACCTCCTGAGTAGCTAGGACTACAGGTGCATGTCACAACGCCAGCTAATTTAAGAGAGGATTTTAACTGTCCTTATCACAAAGAAATGATAAATATTTGAGGTGACAGATAAGTTAATTATCCTGATTCGACCAGTCCACAATGTATACATGCATGAAACATTACACTATAACTCATAAATATGTATAATTATTTGTAAATTAATAATAAAACTTAAGAAAAACAAGGAAAGTGGCTGTCCTCTAGTTCAATCTCGCTCATTGAAGCAATGAACAGTTTCTCTAAGCATTAATATGACATTTCAAAAAAGTGGTGGAAAAACTAAGCCTATTTATAAATAGTATTATTTGCAAATTTTTAAACAAGTCTCACATCTTCTGTGAATAAGATTTGAAACTAAACAATGTGACTGAATAACTAAAACTACTAATATTCTTATTTTTAAATTTCAGGAAATACTTTGTCTCAAGATTTTGCTTATAATTCGTCTAAGTTTAAAAAGTCGAGGGTTTGGCCAGCATGGCCAGTATATTTGGCAGAGCCAGGGCTGAGGATTCAGCTGGCTCACTGTGCTGGTGGTGGGGCCAGGGTAAAGATTCCATTGGTGCAGCTGGGTTGTCCAGCAGGGGAGGGGTCTAGGAAGTGGCCTGCATGGCAGTGGGAGGGGAAATTGGTGACATACAAGATTGAGAAAATAAGTATACATGTTGAGGATAATGGGAGCCCAGGTTTCTCCCTACCACAGAAAGAAATTACAAATATGAAAGAGGGAAGGTTAAAATAAACCCCATGGTGTTAGATTAAAATGGTAAATATCAATATGATACCTATCAATAAATAGACAAAGAAATAGATGTAGATGCATATATGTCTGTGTGTGCATTCCCCAAACCCCTCCCTAGCTCTATTTGCTTAGAAAGTCTAACAGCAATGACACACCAATGGCAACAACCATATCTACCACCTGGTTCTTGATTTTTAAATGCTACACTCTACTAAAGGAAACAGTCAATTCCATAATTGGGACACAGAAAGTATAAGAGGAACCTGGACTATCTTTATCAGCCAGAAAGTAAGGAAGTTCTCATAGAATGACAAACTTGTCAAAGGATACTGTAGCCAGCTGAAAGGGACCTCTACTATCTAAATCTGAGATAGTTTATTGTAGAAAATAAGGAGAATCAATTCAGTTGCTGACTATCTGTTCTTAGTCTTGGCTGTGTGGTCTACAGCTTTTATCCTGACCAGGCTTCTAGGAGACACGGACCATTGATTACAAGGGAGATCAGACCAATGGGAAGGAACTGGCACAAATTCATCACCACAAATGAACAAACAGCTCAAATCTGTGCTCTTCTGACAGTATGATCACTTGTTTAAAGTACCTAATATGTAGATGCCTACACATCACCACATATGTATATATTTTGCTAATAAGGTTCTTCTTTGGACACAGAGAAGCAGCACATTTATTTGTGCTTTGAGTACTTTATTATGTCAAGGTATTAACAATTTGGATGCAGAGACGAATTGTTTCAATTGTTAATGCATTAAAAACATTTTTTCTGTTTATTTTTAATATCAGCTAAAGAAAAACAATTTTTTTCTGGGAAATAACTTGTAAAACATGGTATCAATTAAGTTGGCCTTAAATTTTCCCTTTCTCAAATCCTGACTAATCTGACAAAGATTAATCACTTAGGGGAAAAAAATCTTTTTCACTGCTAAAAATCTGTGGTTAATAGTTTGACTTTTAAAAATAATTTTCATATTGAAGCAATTTCAAACTTAAAAGTTGTAAGAAGACCATTAAAAACTCCTACATTTCATTCAGATGACTGCACAATTGTTAATTTTCTCAAATTTGTCTTATTCTCACATGTATGTGTGTATATGTATATATATAAATATAACATATACATACAGATCTATTTCACTTATTTATACAGATTATAATAATCTATTTCTGTGAACAATCAATTTATTTTAAACACAGAATGATATATGATTTTGTTCTTCAACTGATGCTTAATCAAGTTGGGAAAGGTACCTGCTGGTCTAAAAAAGTTGGAGGTTTTATTTTGTCTCGGTTTTAGGTTTGGTGGCCAAATCACACTATTACACATTAGTTCAGTAGCTAAACTGTCTATGGAAGTTAGACGGGCAAAGATAAGTGGAACAGAAAGGAAGTCAAACAGGGCATGGTGGGGGTTGTGAGAAGCACGAGCCCTGTGTAAAGTGAGCAGCTGTTAACTCTAGCAGATAGTTCCCATTCTGAAATGTGAACCAAGTTGTGCCAGAACTTCCAATTTTCAACAGAAGTTGGAAATATGGATTTTAAAAGGATGTCATCCTATTATAAAACCAAACTAATGCTTACAAATGATGCAACTGGTTTGGGAAAAGAATCATCTATAGCTTACATACATAGCACTACTAGCTGGCAGGTGTAATAACCATTCCCAGTTAATTTCTGGTCATGACTAATCTGAAAGTTCTAACACCAAAAATAGGCAATACACACTTTGCAAAACAATGAAAAAAAAAAAAAAAAACCCAAGCATCCTGCAGTCAATTCTCTTGCAAAGGAAGTGATGCAATATAAACTACACTCTTGCTGGCAAGGATTGATTCCATATTACAAAACAACATCTGCAAAGCAGAGCTTTTAAAGGAAGCTTACAAAGTAAATCCCACTTATAAAGAATCTAGCTCAAACACATTAATTACCAGGAAATTTGTAATGATTCAAGAGAACAAAGACTTTTGTTTTTAAATTTGTTAAATTGTTTTTAAAAAGAACACAAGCAAGGAAGCTCCCTTCGCATTCAAAGGCTGAAGGAAAGATTTATCTAGTAATATCAGTGTTTATATACAGTCATCTCTTGATACCAGTGGAGGATTGGTTCCAGGACCTCCTGTGGATAGCAGAATTCTTGGATGCTCAAGTTCCTGACATACAATGGCATAGTATTTCCATATAACTTACGCACATCCTCCTGTATACTTTAAATCATCTCCAGATACTTACAATGCCCAATACAATGCAAACACTATTTAAACAGTTGTTATACTATATTTTTGGGAAATGACCAAAAAAAGACTGTACATGTTCAGTACAGATACAGATTTCCAAATATTTTCTATTAGCAGCTGGTTGAACCCACAGATGCTGAACACATAGATATGGAGGGCTTTACTAGTATGACTAACACTAGTGTGACTAGTGTTTACAATGGAGTTTACAGGAATATACTAAAATTACTAATAAAACTGATGCAATTTCTATTTTTAAATATCAACCTTTAAGAACTATTTCAAGACCCACCATCTCTTTAAGGCTTTTCTTGGCACCTCCAGTCTGGAGTGATCTTTCTCCACTGGACTTTCAGGACAATTATTGCTTCTACAGTTTATTTGCCAATTAATTGGATGTTGCACTGGGGCATCTCTTCCATTACCCTTTTAAGCAATTAAATGTTTCACTGCTATCTAATATTTTAAGTGTTTCTACATTTGTTTATATTCTCTAGTAGTTCCTAGAACAGTGTTATTCCAAGGATTCCAGTCTGCAAACTGTCTGTTGCTTGGTCTGTGATAAGCAAGGAAATAGAGTGTTTAGTAACTTCTATGACAATTTGACATTACAGTGGCAGCCAAGAGTAAGATTAATGGACTCATTTTACTCAACAAAGTATAGAGCAGTCTGGATGCTATCAAACTCACATGGTGAGACTGCATGATGAGGTCCTGTGTGATACAAGCTAGATTAGTCACACACAGTCTAACCATGTTACAAAGTATCATATTTAAGTGTATTATATAAACTCTAACTTAAAATATAATTTGCATTGTATGAAGAGGTAGGGCCTTTGGGAGGTGATTAGATTACAAGGGTTCCACCCCCATGAACCGAATTAATGCTCTTATAAAAGCGGCTTGAGGGATCTTGCTTGCCCCTTCTGTTAAGTAAGGACACAGCAAAAAGGCACCAGCTATGATGGACAGATCCCATCTGACACCAAACCTGCTATCAATACCTTGTTCTTGGACTTCCCAAACTCCAGAACTGTGAGCAACACATTTCTGTTGGGTTATACGTTGCTGAGTTCAATGTATTTTGTCATAGCAGACCAAACAGACTAAGACATTAGGAAAATAAAAAGTATATTATTTATTTTTAATCCTAATTTAGTTTCATGCCTAATCCTTTGCAAAATAAGTTTTATAGACTCCTTTGTCCCCTAAATACACATATTTTCTGAGTGTACAGTCATTACGAACCAAATTATGGTGAAGGAAGCAGGCTCAGAGAAATGAGGACCAAAAGAGATTGTACTAGCTTTTACTCGGAGGTATGATTTCCTCACATATCGAGTCTGGTTTTGAAGCCAAAACTGATGGAGAAGTGTGTTATTTGCAGAGATGACTAATGAAGCAATCAAACCATCAAATAAGACAGCATTTACATATAAAACAAAAATAACTTCAAGACCAAAATAATTGGTTGAAAAAAAATACTAGTTTTAAAAGCTGACATTTATAGGATAATCTAACCCTGTTCAAGGCAGCTCATTCAGATTCGGCTGGTTCAAAGCAGCAGCTCTCTTGTATCTGATTTCTGAAAGAGCTTTTTCAAAGACTACGTGTTCTTTCCCAGAGTTTCTCCCTCATAGACATACGAGCTCAAACCACATCTTTAGAGCCTTTCACCATCTTTATTTTCAGGTTACCTGCAACTTCAGGGATTAAACTGCCTTTTGGGGTTTGATGAGAGGTACAAGTTCATGATTATAAAAGTAACCTTATGCCACCATACCTAAGGTTAGGTATGTTGCTTTTCAATTAGAGTTTAAACATATTTTTTAAATGTATATTTAGTATATATCCCATTTGTAAATTAGAATGTTTGGTTTTGCAGAAGGAGTCATTAACTAGTCAAAGTAAATTTTTTTTGGAGACAGGGTCTCCACCTGTAACCCAGGCTGGAGTGCAATGGCATGATCAAGCTCACTGCAGCCTCGACCTCGAGGGCTCAAGCAATTCTCTCACCTCAGCCTCCTAAGTAGCTGGGACTATAGGTGCATGCCACCACACCAAGTTAATCTTTTAAATTTTTAAAAAGCTTTCACTAGAGACAAGGTCTTTATGTTACTCAGACTAGTCCTGAACTCCTGAGCTTAAACAAGCCTCCTGTCTCAGCCTCCCAAAGTGCAGGGATTACAGGTGTGAGTCACCATGCCTGGCCGAACCTGTATTTTGAATGCCTAAAGAGATTAATAAATATTCCGAGTAAGGATTATGTCATCTGTTACTATGTTTTTATAGCTCGAAGGGTGTTTGGCTTGCCAAGGCGTTGCTAGTCTGTTCCTTGCTTGTTCACCATGAATGAATTACTTATTTCTTTGCCTGCCCTTTAGTTCCAGCGTATTCAGGAAAGGAGTGGTGCAGAGTAAATAGTGAATGACATTTCCTATTTTATAAAACTGGCAACACTTAAGGCTTCACTAAATAACATAGGATGTATTAACACAAATGTGGGTGAATTTGGCAATCCTCTTTGCTCTATACATATTGTATACACACATAAATAGTAAGGCTATAAATTAATTTCATTTAAGTGAAATAATCTACATACCTCAGATTTCTCAAACTTGAATTTATTTTCATGGAGGATTTCACAAAGTCACTTTAAACCAGATTGGAGAAAACTCACAAAAATTAATATGCAGTAATTCTACTGTTTTAATATGTATGAATACAAGGTAAAGACTATTCTATAGTGTATAAAGCAGTTTAAAAACTTTATTATTGGGTTGAAAACATAAAAAATTACAGTAAAAAATATTTAAATAGGGTAACCTTAGTCCCACTCTCTAGAGGTTCCTATTGTTAATTTACATATTCTTCCATAAAACTTTATGTTCCTGTACCCTGTATATGTATATACATACTTAAAACAAAATTATATATAATATGTAAAATACATGTTATATCTCATGTGTCATATTATGTTAATATATCTTGTCTGTACATGATATATATCATATAATCTGACTGACATGTTTTTCTCAGTTAGGAAATCTTAAACACTAAAGGTAATATTAGCAGTAAACAGTAAACCAGGCTTATATCCCAAACATTTCATCTGTTCTTTCCCATTTCTACCTCTTCTTATAGTTAGGCAGGGCCATGCTATTAGCTCTGCCCAACAGGCTGTGGGAAACACACACTTCTAGGCCAAAGCACGAAAAAGCTGGTGTGCACATGCCTTGGTGACTGAGGAACCTCTGTGTTTGAGGTGGGAGAGCCACAAGATCAAAGCAGCTTGCATGCTCAGTGACTGCCTGGAGAGTCCCCGGGATTCACAGAAAAGTTTATGCGAGTGAGAAATGAGCCTTTCATACATTAAGCCACTGAGACTTGGGGGTTGTTTGTAACTGCAGCATAACCCACCATATCCTAGTCAGCAACCCTTTTACATTACCATATTTGCATACCTCATTTTCCTAAATAACAGTATAGATATGTTATAATTGAGACATCAGCCTCTACTGATGTACTTTTAGGCTGCTCCTGCTTTTGTGGCTGCTGTTGTTACTATAAACAATGTTATCATTAATGTTACCTTACCCACAATTTTCTTAACCCAAACAAGTATTTCTTTGGGAGAAGATTCCTTGAAGCAAGAACTGATGGGTCATAGAAAAGTAAACTTGATGCTTTGGAAAGCCGAGGTGGGAGGATTGCTTGAGGTCAGGAGTTCAAGATCAGCCTGGGAAACATAGTAAAACCTTGTCTCCACAAAAAAATTTTAAAATTACCCGGACATGGTGGTTCATGCCTGTGGTCCTAGATACTCAGGAGGCTGAGGCAAGAGGATCACTTGAGCCCAGAGTTGGAGGCTGCAGTGAGATATGATCATGCCACTGCACTCTAGCCTGGATGAGAGCCTCTTAAAAAAAAAAAAAAAAAAAAAAGTAAATTTGAAAAAAATATTTAAATAATACATCGATAATCAGAATTCAAAAGATATAAAAAGAATGCAGTAAAATGGTTTCCCTCACACCTTATCCCAGAACTTCCAATGCTTTTATCTGACTATAACCAATGCTATAGATTTCTAATATATTCTGAGCACTATGAATGGAATATTTGTGTACTACCCCCTGCTACTCCAAAATTCATACATTGAAATCTAACTCCTAATGTGATGGTATTTGTAGAGGGGGCCTTTGGGGGCAACCAGGTCATCAGGGTAGAGCCCTCATGAATGAGATTAGCACCCTTACAGGAAGAGGCCACAGAGCGAGCATACTCTTTTTTCTACCATGTAATAATACAATGAGAGGGTGGCAGTCTGCAACCCAGTAGAGGTCATCCACAAGAACCCAACCATGTTAGCACCCTGATCTTGGACTTCCTGGCCCCTAGATGTGAAAAATAAATTTCTGCCATTTGTAAGCTACCCACTTTATAATATTTTGTTACAGCAGCCTGAAAGACTAAGACACTGAGAAATTTCATATGCAAAATTTTTATACCTTTATGTATATCCATATGTCTATGTATATATGTAAATATGTGTATGTATATGTACATATAAATATACACATGCACAGGCATATGTATATTTAGGGTAGATTTTGAGAGATATTTCAAAATTGCATCTCAAAGAAAGTGCCTGCTCTCCCATACCCTCCAAGGGCTCTTTTTATTCATTTTATATTTTAAGACAGGGTCTCACTCTGTCACTCATCCTGGAGTGCAGTGATGCAATCACAGCTCACTGTAGCCTCAAACTCATGAACTCAAGCAATCTTCCTACCTCAGCCTCCAGAGTTGCTAAGACTACAGGCATGTGCCACCACACCCAACTAAATTTTTTTGTTTTATTATTTTGTAGACATGGGAGTTTGTTATGTTGCCCAGGCTGGTCTTGCACTCCTGGCCTCAAGCAATCTTTCCCCTTTGGCCTCCCAAAGTGTTGGGATTACAGGTATGAGCCACTGTACCTGGCCTAGGGCTGTTTTTTTTTTTTTTTTAACTCTTCCTTTTTCTTTTTCTGAGACAGAGTCTTGCTCTGTCACCCAGGCTGGAGTACAGTGGTGTGATCTTGGTTCACTGCAACCTCCACTTCCTGGGTTCAAGTGATTCTCATGCCTCAGCCTCCCGAGTAGCTGGGATTACAGGAGTGTGCCACCATACTTGGCTAATTTTTGTATTTTTGATAGAGACAGGGTTTCACCATGTTGGCCAAGCTGGTCTCAAACTCCTGGCCTCAAGTAATCTGCTGGCCTTGGCCTCCCAAAGTGCTGGGATTACAGGCATAAGCCACTGTGCCCAGTCACTGGGCTGCTGTTAAAGTAAGAGGCACTCATGCAGTGTTTCTGTGCTCAGCAATAATAGCAACTGCTAATAATTGGACAGGTCGTTTGCATCATCTTATTAGAAGAGGTCCAACTATAATTGCCAGGTGAACTGATAATCTATATAGTATTTGCAATACAAATGCACAGTGATCAATGTGATCAATACAAATGTACAGCAGATCAATCTGCTTCCCTAAAGACAGGCAAAAAGTAATTAAACTTTCCTCTATACCTAAAGGCAGTGGGAAAGGGCTAAGTAAAGGGGGAAGGGAAAAGGCCAAAGCAGTAGTGTGCAGGTGACCTTGAGAGACATCAGCAGGAAGCAGCCAGGAGAATGATGTGGTTGAAAGGTGTATGTGAACACTGAGGAGAAGTGGTGAAGGGGAGGATGTGGTGGGTTGCCAGAGTCAGGAACCAATATGACAAGGGACTAGACATGAAGGGTGAGGAAGCTGCAGAAAAGAGCACCCAGATAGCAGACAGGGAGGCTGAGAAAGGGAGGGAAGAGCAGGTGGCAAGAGAAGCAGAAGGGCAGATACCAAGAGTTCTAAGGTGACCCTGAAATAATTTAGAGTTCCCAAATTTAGGAAAGGTATAGAGAGTTGGGTGTCCTGTATCAGAATGTGCTGGGGGATTTTCCCTCGTAATTTAGGTCTAAATAACAAATAATTGAAAATTCCTGATCTCTGTTTCTCATGTTTATGCTTTTGGGGAACCGTAAGGTTAAGTCTGTAACTTTTAATATGCCTTTAAATAACTCTGTCCACTTACCACAGCTTCCTGGGCTTAGGATAAAAGTATTCTGTTTGAGGAGCTGTCCTTTATTTATTTATTTTTTTGTAATTTAATAATATTTATGAGTCTTTTAAAAAGTAGATTAGAGATCCAAGATGGCCGATTAGCAACAGCTCAGGAATGTAGCTCCCAGTGAAAGCACAGTGAACGAGTGGACGCTGCACTTTCCGACGAATTTTTGTTGCCCACAGACTGGAAGATTCCCAGCAGAGGAGCCACACGGGTCGCCAGCGCGACTCTTTTGGCTGGCACGGCCGCTTTGCCAGTGCCCCAGCGTGGCACTTCTCAGTGTGGAGTATATGGGACGGACAGGCTCGGCTGGTCCCATCCCCACAAGGAAAACAGCAATTGGAAGCGCTGAGGACTGAGAGTTTCACAGGAAGCACAGCGAACCTGGGAAGGTCCGGCTCTGTCGGGAACAGGCATCCGCCAAAGGAAAACTAAGAAACAGAAAAAACTGCATCACCGGGCAGAGAGAGAGCCAAGATGGCCGCGGAGCAGCAGCTCAGGATTGTAGCTCCCAGTGAAAGCGCAGAGAGTGAGTGGATGCCGCAATTGCAGACGAATTTTTGATGCCCACAAACTGGGAGATTCCTGGCGAAGGAGCCATACGGGTCGCCGGCACAACTCTTTTGGCCGGCGCGGCTGTTTTGCCGGCACCCTGGCTCGGCGCTTCTCGGTGCAGAGTATATGGGACCAGTGCCCTTTTAGTGGGGCTCCGCTGGTCCCATCCCCACAAGGAGAAGAGCAATTGGAAGCGCTGAGGACTGAGAGCAAGCACAGCTGAACCCGGGAAGCACAGCAAGCACAGCTGAACCTGGGAAGGCCCAGCTCTGTGGGGAAGGGGCGCCCGCCAAAGGAAAACTAAGAAACAGAAAAAACTTCATAACCAACAAGCCGGACGTCCACTCAGAGACCCAATCTGAAAGTCGGCAATTACAAAGACGACAGGTGGATAAATCCACAAAAATGGGAAGAAACCAGTGCAA
>CAUYQU010081235.1:0-18939 GCA_963574635.1 Cheracebus regulus
TACATAGATATACACATGCCATGGTGGTTTGCTGCCTCCACCCCCCTCATCACCTACATTAGGTATTTCTCCTAATGCTGTCCCTCCCCAGTCTCCCCACCCACTGCTATTTCTCCCCTAGTTCCCCACCCCTCAACAGACCCCAGTGTGTGATGTTCCCCTCCCTGTGTCCATGTGTTCTCATTGTTCAACACCTGCCTATGAGTGAGAACATGCAGTGTTTCGTTTTCTGTTCCTGTGTCAGTTTGCTGAGAATGACGGTTTCCAGATTCATCCATGTCCCTGCAAAGGACATGAACTCATCCTTTTTTATGGCTGCATAGTATTCCATGGTGTATATGTGCCACATTTTCTTTGTTCAGTCTATCATTGATGGACATTTGGGTTGGTTCCAAGTCTTTGCTATTGTAAACAGTGCCACAATGAACATTCGTGTGCATGTGTCTTTATAACAGAATGATTTATAATCCTTTGGGTATACAGCCAGTAATGGGATTGCTGGGTCAAACGGTATTTCTATTTACAGACTCTTGAGGAATTGCCACACTGTTCTCCACAATGGTTGAACTAATTTACACTCCCACCAACAGTGTAAAAATGTTCCTATTTCTCCACATCCTCTCCAGCATCTGTTGTCTCCAGATTTTTTAATGATCGCCATTCTAACCAGCATGAGATGGTATCTCAATGTGGTTCTGATTTGCATTTCTCTAATGACCAGTGATGATGAGCATTTTTTCATACATTTGTTGGCGGCATAAAGGTCTTCTTTTGAGAAGTGTCTGTTCATATCCTTCGCCTACTTTTTGATGGGGTTGTTTTTTTCTTGTAAATTAGAACAGTTTTAGGTCCACAACAGAACTGAGCAGAAAGTATAGAGAATTCCCATATGTCTTTGCCCCTTCACATGTGCATCTTTCCCCACAATCAGCATCTCCACAAAAATGGTATATTTGTTACAACTGATGAACCTACACTGACACATTATTGTCACCCAAAAACCATAGTTGACATTAATATTTTCTCCCAATGTAATGCTGTACATTTTTTGGGTTTTGACTAATGTACAATGACATATATTTTCCATTATAGTATTATACAGAGTAGTTACACTGCCCTAAAAATTGCCTGTGCTCCACCTATTCATCTCTCCCTCCCTGTTAACTCCTGGCAACCACTGATATTTTTACTGTTTCCATAGTTTTGCTTTTCTACAAAGTCATATAGCTGGAATCACACAGTATGTATCCTTTCAATTTGGCTTCTTTCACTTAGCAATGTACATTTAAATTTCCTCGTGTTTTTCCATGGCTTGATAGCTCATTTCTTTTTAACACTGAATAATCAATTGTCTGGATGTACTACAGTTTATTTATAAATTGGCTTAATGAAAGATATCTTGGTTGCCTCCAAGTTTGGGCAAAATTTGGCTTTATCTTTTGATTTAAAGAAAAGCTCTATAAATAAAGCTGCTATGAATATCCATGTGCAGGTTTTTGTGTGGACATAAATTCTCAGTTCATTTGGATAAACACCATATGGGTAATAATGTGTTTAGTTTTGTAAGAAACTGCCAAACATCTTCCAAAGTGGCTGTTTATTTTTAATTCCCACCAGCAATGAAAGTGAATTCCTTTATAAAACCAGCAGATCTCATAAGACTTATTCACTATCACGAGAACATCATGGGAAAGACCTGTCCCCATGATTCAATTACTTCCCACCAGGTCTCTCCCAGTGCACATGGGAATTCAAGATGAGATTTGGGTGGGGACAAAGCCAATACATATTCTGTATTTATTTATATAATCAAGTATTGTCTTTCTTTCTTGGCCTGTTGCTGATATGATGAATTACATTAACTGATTTTCAAAGAATTTTATTTGTTAACTATAGAAATAAAGTGAAAATGGCAGCAACAATTAAAATGAATGCAATATAAAACTATAGGAAGGAATAGAGAAGATAAATAATTTAACAGAAATGGGATGAGTAATGAAGAAATGTACATAAGGGTATGTCCACTCTTATAGTACCAGAAAAATTTCTTACAATAATATAAACGCTAAATTATCATCTAATCAGAATTAAAAGCTGCTCTGCTAGCATACTTGTATTCACACTGTCTATGGAATATTTTAAAATGAAAATAACTATACAAAATTTTAAAGAATATTAAATGGCTGTTATAATTACTAGATGTATTTTAAATGATACTTGGGCATATTTGATTCATGGATACTTTCCTGAAAGTTACAAGAAGACAGAACCACTTAACATTACACACATAATATTGGACTGCTGACTTCTGAAATGCTTCCTGAGCATAAGGTAATAAACTCATATCTTGTTTAAATAAATGTCATTCTTGGACTTGTCACCAGCACCTGAATATAGTCTCAATTACCACATTTCTGAAAGACTTTTCAATTCAAAATTTGTACATTGAGGAGTCACTGATTTAAGGTCTTGAGGTAAAACATATGAATAATGGATTGGAAGACCTTGTTGCCAGAAAATAAAGATGCCTTTAAAATAGACCTACAGTAGTTTTAAAAGATCAAAGGTGTGCCATATAAAAGAGCTCCAACTGGCCAAAATGTGAAAAACTGAAACATCAAAAAGAGGATAATAATTACAATTATTTGGAACATGTTTCATCTGTGAAAAGCCTTGGGTACATAATGATATTTGCAAATGAAAATGTCAATTCAAAATGTACAAAAGTGAATTGTAAATATAAAAGAACACCATAACAGAATACACTATAATACAATGGCAACCTACTTGGAATTTCTTCTTTTTTAAATTAAGCATTGCTATATATATTTTTGTCTCCTTTAAGTAAAGGATAGTCGCTATAAGGAACTGTAAGAAAGCCACCTAATGCTGGAATATTATGACACCATAAAAAATCAGGAGGAATAATCAGTACTGGTGTTCATGTTCACATACAATGACTTGGCAAATGAAAATACAGCAATGAGTTGCTAAAACTCCAGAGACAAGAACCGAATACATAAATTCAGTATATCATTTTCTTAAAGCAGAAATATCTAGATAACCTAACATCTTAAAATAAATTGCTAATAAGGTACAAAGAGATAACTTTTAAAAGAAGAAAGACATTCCCAGATAAAAAGTTGATGGCCATGTGAATGAGGGGAACACCAAAATCTAAAATCATGCATGGATTTGTAAAGTCCAATTGATGTAGTAATGAGCTTTGACTCAAGAAGGGGCTCAGCTGGTGAATGTTGGTTCAGGTTTGAATATTTTTCAAAGATAAAATTAGATCCTATGTCTTGGCCAGAATTAGCATCTATGGTTGGTTTGATACAGTACTCTTTTTCTTTATGGTCTGCCAATATTTCTGTAACTTGTAGGTAGATAGAGACATATATAGAGCTATTAAAGAAATAAAGCAATTCTTTAAAATTTATATATGTATATGTGAGTTATGTATAAAATCCTACATAATTTATACAGCAAAGCAGTACAAAGTTCACTGGAGAAGTGAGAAAGCTGTTTGTTTAGTTAATTGACCTCTTCTAAAAGAATAATAAAACTGTATCTCCTCAAAAACCAAATGACTACACCTTGAGTCTCCCTGTAAGAAAAATGTTTATATCTTGAGATAGGAACCTACTTTAACTCTAGAAATGTGTTTTTATATTTCAAAAGGGTATGAGGCCCATTACTTTAGATAAATCAAAGCTTTAAAAATATTACTAAAATGCCATTTTTAAACATTCCTATTTTAATATTATTTTAATTATATTTGTAGTAATAACTTTATTATGGGAACAATTTGTGTATGATTAAGATATTGGAAATAATTGAGAATCTTTAACATATTAAGCTTGATTGTGATTGCACAGATAAAAAAGTTGACTAAGTTTATAATCTGCATTTAAATGTCTAACAATACTATATTTTGTTTTCATGATATTTGTGTAAGGATATTTAAATAGTTTTAAAAATCAATTCATGGATTTATAACTTTATCGAGTATTAGAAATGTAGTACTCAATACTCCTCTCCATACACAAAGGTTTTTCTGTTATTAACACTCCTTGTGACATTTGTGTAAGGACCATAATACTTTCCAAAGGCCAAACTCTATAAAAAATTATTCCAGGACAATATGCACAAAAAAATTTAGTTAGTAGCCATGGCTCTTCAAATTGAAAGAATGAATGCTGCAGGAATTATACATAAAACATACATATACACACAAACACACACACAAAGAATGTACACCAAAAGAGGAACTATGACATAACAAATAAGGCAGCTCAACAAATAACTTTTCATTATCTTAAATAAATTAGTGACAAGATTTTTATTTCCCAAAAAACCACATAAAAGCATTTAATGTTGTATTCGAAGGCTTTAAAGTACAAAATAAAGACATCAGTAGGGTGAAGAAACTAAATTTTGAGCTGTTAGAGCTCTAGGAAACCAAGGGGAAAAAAACATTCTTCAGAGATAAGACATGTTAGAAGCAATACAAATGGAACAGGCGTGACTGGAAACATAAACAAGAAAATAATTAGCAGAATTGAGGTTTATATTAATCCATCATTGTGCTGCTAATAAAGACATACCATAGACTGGGCAATTTTAAAAGGATAGAAATTTAATTGACTCACAGTTCAGCAGGGCTGGGGAGGTCTCAGAAAACTTACACTCATGGTGGAAAGGAAGCAAACATGTCCTTCTTCACATGGCAGCAAAAAAGAGAAGAAAAAGAAGTCAGCAAAGGAAGAAGCCCCTTATAAAACCATCAGATCTCATGAGAACTTACTATCATGAGAATAGCATGGGGGAAACCATCCCCATTATTCAATTACCTCCCCACTGGGTTCCTCCCATGACACATGAAGATTATGGGAACTACAATACATGATTTGGGTGGGGGCACAGCCAAACAATATGAAGATTATTACCAAAACAACTAGAAAAGGTCAAACCTGAAGAATAATCAGGGAATGTAGGAATGATAAATATGAGAGACAAATCAAAAATAAAAATTATTTAAATGTAAAAGATAATAAATCTTCAGTAAAGGTTTTAATGTGTATACCAAAAGGAAACATCATCTCCAGAAAAAATGAAATGAAATGCTAAATGCCAAATCTATAGTGGCAAACTCCTGAACATCTAGCATGTTAAAATTGTTCAAATAGACATCAGTTGTGGAAACACAAGTCATGCAATGGTGGTGAGAAGTATGTAGACCTCAGCCTTCTACAGACCAGCATTGAACTCAATATGGAGCAAGTTACTCCAGTTTGAGAAAAAGATTATGTTTCATAAAAGGTTATATCCAGCAGTTTTTCTTCAAGTGATAAAACAATAGAAAATATTTTAAGGCATATTATTACCAGATAATACAGCTTTCTTTTTATATGTAAAACTCATAAATAAAAAAGATACTTGATCACAAGATTCAACTAATTGGCTGTATAATTTAAAATAAAGAAATTAGGAATGATGTAAACAGAACAAACGTGTCATGTCTGACTGGCAGACTCTGGCCAAGCGATGGATGAAAAAATACACTGACACAGCTTTTTGGCCTGAGAGAGTGCAGCCAGGGGGCTTGAGCAAAGAGCGGGTCCCACTGTGCCACCCTGATCAGCCAGAGAGGCTCTGCATTTATTTAGTACAGATTTAATGACAAAGGTCTCAAGTAAATGCCATTAGTGGGTAATTAACATTGCCAACCCTCCAAGTAGAGAGCAGTTCTGCCCTCAGATGATCAAAGGTCAGTTTTAGGACAAGCTATTTAGATAAACTCCCACACATTCCTTTTTCACAGCTCTTTGCTATTAGCTCAGGGTAAGAGTATTAGGCTACCTTCAGCTGTAACCCTTTTACCAAAGCTTTGGCAAAACCTTCTGGCCTTTCAAGAAGGTTTCCATCTTTTTCTATAATTTTTCCCACCACCCTGACCGAACTCCTGCAAACATGGTGATGAGACATAAATTAATAGACAATTGATGCTATTTTAAGAGTAAAGTTAGAGAAGAGTAAATAAATGATATAGAAGTTGACCATAGCAAAAAATATTATAAAGGGATAAAAGCTAGAGATAGTAAGGGGAAAGTTGAAGTAAGTTAGGGGTTGAATGCTAATTTTCTCAAATTTCACAGAAACCTGCCAAAATGTATAATCTAGATTTGAAACATAAACATGTATTAAAACAAAATGGCTCCAAATTCTTAATAATTTTGAAAATCTATTTTTTAATTAGTTATTTCATTATGATTTTAAAATTAAACATTTACCTTAAGCTCTGCTATTCCATGTTCCCTTTCAATTTATTTTATTGGTTACATAAACATAAATGTAATTGCATTACTCTGTGGTTTCAAAAGAGCACAGGTACTATGAATTTAATTTGAAAAATTATTACACTTTTTCTTTATTTTTTGAATATTTGAATTTTTATAAATGAGCATACTTCTAATTTTAATAAACCATAGTACCATTTTCTTTATAAAGGTAGTTCAAATTAATTATATTCATAGATGTTTTCCTAATACTACCAGACACCAAGAAGGCACCTATAAAATAACAGGTTTAGACATGACTAATAAACAAATCATTTGTAATGTAGAAACTTGCAATCAAGATTACATTGCTTTTGCAGAGACCACTGAAATCCTCTTCATTCTTTCATACTGTGTTAACATAGATCAGACCTAACTAACTCTTAAGGAACAAATGAGCAGTTGTGTTCTCCAACCAACAAATTTCCAACTAAGGAAGTCCAATTAAAAGCTCATTTCTTTAATTGTGCAGAGATGTAATCAAGCTTAAAGAGAGGCAGAAAAACAAGCTGTATGTAGTTTATTTGGGAGAATGGGCATAGTAATTCTTAACTTTAATAATTTTAAAATAATGTGTATGGTTCCAAAATGTGCATTAAATTTCTTCTCTGTTCTCTTCAGAATTAACAAGTAAAATAAAGCCACCATGCCAGTATATTGGGAATGACTGAAATTCAAAATATGAATTAAGATTTCAAAGCAGGCAGGTTTACAGCAAAAAGCAATACTTTAAGTTCCATGTTTTCAAAATGGTTGGAAAGCATATGCAGGAAAGGTAAATATTAACCTCATGTTTCACAGGTTAGGATATCTGAATCCTAAAGCAATTATAGAATTTTCTACAATTCCTCAGGGAGATTATATCCAAGTGAAATTACTGTCACTGTTTATTTAATTTAATTGAACTCTACGTCTTTGACTAAACTGACTTTTCCATTTGTTAACAAGAAACTAGTTGGATTTTTACCAAAATTATAAGATGCTTAATTTATTACAAGGATTCTACTTTATATTAACACAAATCAACTAAATGGTCAGGCGAGTCAGTTGTATCAATTTTGCAATAAATATTTTGAGAACTATACTAAACTAAAAATATCTAGCATATTAATGTACCATGTAACATTCTACGTACTATTCTATCTCTTATAAACATTTCAATAAAAGACAGTTGACTTTCCGGTGAAAACATATATTATGCATGTATCCAAGCCAATTCAATCAGCAAAAAATTTATATTAAGCTTATTTTCTTTAATGGTATTACTGTGCTACTTTAGACAACCAAGTATAGGAATTAAACATGACATATCATATTTTAAAATGCAGCATATGACTCCTTAAGAAAATATTTTAAATTATTGCATGTTAATTTAAAAAGATATTCTCTAAAATGTTAATGTTTATAATTAATCAAAGTACCTCAATCAATTTTTGTTGGGGGGCTGGCAGTTCAAAATGTGTAGAAAAAATATATTATTTCATTTATCTGAATCCTAAAAGTAGCTATTTGCTTGTATATCCAGTTCACTTAGAAAAAAGCAAGAAACAGCAATGCTTCAGAAGTAACAGTTTCCAGCTTCATAAACATTTTCCCAAATAAAAGTCAAATTCTTTTCCTGTCATCTAATATCATATACTTATAATTAATCTTCACTTACAATTCAGGGAATGAGATGATTATGTAGGCATTTATCTATTAAATATACCTATACTCCTGACAAAATAAAATTAAGAAAGTATATTGGTTTTAAAAAAATAAAATAAATAAAATCACAATTTCTCAACAAAAGAAAGGCTATCTGGAAATTCTAAGTAACTTCTACTCTTTTTTGTTTGCTGTTTTTTTACACCATAAATATGTCAACGAAAAGAGTCAAATTCTGTAAAATATTTTTAAAGATTTATTCTGAGCCAAATATGAGTGACCATGCCTGTGACACATCCCTCAGGAGGTCCTGAGAACATATGCCCAAGGTGGTCGGGGTGCAGCTTGGTTTTATACATTTTAGGGAGGCATGAGACATCAATCAAATACATTTAAGAAATACATTGGTTTGGTTCAGAAAGGCAGGACAATTCCAAGTGGTAGGGGGTTCCAGGCTATAGGTAAATTTAAACATTTTCTGGTTGATAATTGATTTTGTCTAAATATCTGGGATCAAACAGAAATGAATGTCTGGGTTAAGAAAATAGGTGTGCAGACCAAAACTGTATCATGCACATGAAGCTTTTAGCTAGCAGGCTTGAGAGAGAATACGTTGCAAAATGTTTCTTATCAGATTTTAAGTCGGTGTTGATGTTAATGCCAGAGAAGTATAAAGAGCCACATTCAACCCCCACTTCCCTTCATTGCCTGAACCAGTCTCACAGGTTAAATATGAAGAGCCCTGGTCGAATAGGAAGTCCATTCAGATGGTTGGGGAGCCTTAGAATTTTATTTTTGATTTACAAATATATACAATTTTTATTTGTCAAGTTTAAAACAAGAACGTTATTTCCCTTCTTGGACTTCATTTTTTTCCTCTGTAAAATGAGATTATTTCAGTTATTTGCCGTCTTTTTTAGTAGAAGAAGGCTTCTGTCAAGTACTCATTAGCAGCATCTCAAATAAAGCAGTTAAAAGTAGTCTTTGATCAAAGTATTTTTAAGAAAATGTTATGTCACTACTGTATGACAGGATATGTTTACTATACAAATCAGAACAGAGGTTGCCTTTCAAATTTTTTTTAATTTCAATAGTTTTTGAGAAACAGGTGGTATTTTGTTACATGGATAAGCTCTTTAGAAGTGAATTCTGAGATTTTGGTGTACATGTCACCCGAGCAATGTACAATGTACTCAATGTGTAGTTTTTTATCGCTCACCCCCCTCCCACCATTCCCCCCACTCCCCAAAATCCATTGTATTATTCTTTATATCTTCATTTCCTCAAATAACTTCTAGGCTTAACTGTTTAACAATCCAATATTAAAGACATACATCTTACCAGAAATGTCTGAGAATAATTTTGTTACTATCTTTCAAAGTTGTGAAAGCAACTAGAGGAGGAAAAAATACAGTAAACTTTAGCTCAATTAAGTTTAAAGTTACAGTCAAGAAATGGGAAATTATTAATATGCTGGGCTTTTCTACTGACTTCTACATCCACCATTTAATTACAGAATAAAAAAATTAAGATTTAAAATTTCCTTTTTTTTTTTTTGTTTTTTTGAGACGGAGTCTCACACTGTTGCCTGGGCTGGAGTGCAATGGCACGATCTCGGCTCACTGCAACTTCTGTCTCCCTGGTTTAAGAGTTTACAATCTAGTAGACAACAAACAAATGTTAAATGATGTAATGAACATAAAGAAAGTAAAGAATTTTAATTGTACAAGTAAATGCATATAGCATATTCAATTGAGTATACTATAAACTCAGTGCATCATCATATAATTTTACGCTGGATGACTATCTTTAAGAAGGTTTCTCATCTGCCTTTCTAATATTCTTAACACTGTTCACTCTCCTTTCATTTCCATATCCTTGGCTCAACCCTCATCTCAATAGACATCCTGATCTTTCTTAACTATACATTTGTTTATCTTTAGCTAAGTGTAGAATCTCTCCAAATTAACCTTTTAGCATATATATCCCTACAGTCACTTCCCAAACCAGTTTGATCCATTCTCTTAAGGAGGTCTTGTATACACACCGATAATTTAGTCAAATATAAAACGTTGTCCAAAGGTCATTTAAAAATATGAATACTACTCATCTCACTTTGACTATAAAATAGCACATATAACACATTTTTAGCAAGATGCCATCAAATGAATAAAAAGTCTTTATTTTAAAATATACTAAAATGTAAAAGAGCACCACTATACAAAAGCAACTTTTCCAGGTCTACTACACTACTGAACTCATATTTTGGTTTTGATTTAGAACATTTTTTGTCTTTAATGCATTCCTTTGCAAACATTTCCTATAAGAGGAATATCTGCTTTTCATAAGTCAGTTAAGCTCACCTATACATGAACATCTCTTTTACAATATAAAGGTCTCTTATTTCTCTATTGTTTAATCTGAAAACTTAATTATGTAGATATTGCAATGTGATTTTTATCCAACTATCATGTTGTAATGAACAGGGAGATAGTTCCCCTTAAGGAAGAACTTGTTGCCCTGGTTGCTCTCCGTCTCTTCAGGTACTGTTCCAGCTGCCCACCTCAATGTCATGCCCATTTCTGGCATCCCAGATCCAATGGCTGCTCAAAATGCAGGCATTAAGATCCAACCTTCAGGCCCGTAAGGGACAATTCCGAAGAACTGGTCTAATTCCAGAATTTCCCCCATGAGATGAGTTGAGACTTTTGATAGACCTGCCTCAGAACCCGACATTTTTCTCCTCCCAGGCCTGCTTTGTTTTCTTCCCTTCCACGGGTTTTGGTCCTGCAAACTAAACTTTGTCTCAGAGTCTGCTTCTGTGATTGTTAAACAAGCAAAATAATTTTTTTTTTTATGTCATCACATTACAGCTGAATACCTGTCAATAATTGTATAGGTATTTTTAAATTTCATAGTAGTTGCACCTAACAAGGCAGATCTTTTCTAGGAATGACTTAAGCAAAAACTTCAGTTGATGTTGCCTTACGTGAAAAATTGTCAGATTAATTTGATTAGGGTACTATAATCATGTAGACAAGTGGCTTTAAAAAAATAGTGCACTAGTCTCCTCTAATTGAGATTCCAAGCTGGGGCTATTTCTGGCGCTGGCACGGCTCCAAGAAGGCCATCCCAGCCATCACTCTTCCACCTGCTCCTTAGAGAAGGGAAATGAGCACTGGAGCTTGAAGTCCAGCCCATCCTTGGCCTCCAAGCAGGAAAAGGTTGGCACTGAGAAGCGGGGCCAGGGCAGGCCAAGCAAGCTGCCTTCGGTGAGACCCGGACAAGCCTGGTAAGGAGTCAGAAGGAGCCCAGCGAAGTGCCAACACCTAAGAGACCACGGGGCCTACTAAAGGGAAGCAAAAAACAAGGGCACTGCCAAGTCTAGGGACACCACCACAGTTCCAGGAAGGAAACCAAGGGGCAGACCCAAAAAAACTGGAGAAGGAGGAAGAGGAGGACATCTCACAGCAGTCTTTGGTGGAGGAGCAGTCACGGTGCGTGCTACCTGCTCCTCACTAGAGGAGCAGCTTCCTTCTGGAACTGGACAGATTTACTCCGCTCCCACCACCCCTGCCCCTTCCCCAAGCTCACCATCACCACCGCCTCCGGTCACCACTCCCATCTTCCACCTGCACCCTCGCCACCACACTACACAGCACAACAGCCGCTGCAGGGCCCCCATGGGCTGCGTGGGGAAGTTTTCCCATGCCCTCAGGTCCCAGCTCCTCCCGCCCACCCAGCCACGCACATACACGTGCCCTCCCGTGCAAGGCTAACGTCCCACTTAGACGCACCCTGCACCTGCTGCGTTCCCACTCCCTTGGTGGTGGGGATATCGCTCTCTGCTCCTCCACTGTTCACTCTGGCTTCCCATAGTGGGACCTGGGAGGGTTCCTCTGGCCATAAAAGGGGCCCAGCCCCAGCTCATCCTGGCACGCCGTACTCCATTGCCCTAGCAGCAGCAGGTGTGGCCAATAGAGGCAGGTGCTGGCCCCCAGGATTCCGCCAGCCAAACTGTCTTTGTCAGCATGTGGGGCTCACACCTTTCATCCTTCCCTGCCTTCCCTAGTCCCTGCACTAAGTTGGACAGACCCCTTTGGCTACAGGAAGGCAGGAGGGGTGCGAGTTCCCTACACCCTCTTCAATGTGGCCCCAGCCCCCTTGCCCTCCACCTGGGATCTGAGCTCATATTGTGGTGATGGAGATGCAGTCACTTAATGTCCAGGTGAGGCCCACAAGCCCTATGGCCTCCACCTGAGGTGGGCTGGGGCTGCTCCTCCCAACCCTACTTTGCGTCTGCCACTGGGTAATTTCCCCCTCCTCAGATGGGGCACCAATAACGAGGAGCTCACACTGCCCACTCCAAACCCTCCTGCTCCTCCCTGCCCCACCAAGGTTCTACTTTCATTTTCCTTTGATCGCAAACTCCTCTGGATAGTTGTGTTGTTCTTGTTCAGTGTTCCCTTCTTCCACATCCATCATTGCTGCTGCCACCAGCGCCAAATGTTCGTCCTCATTGCCTCCAGTTCTGCCCACTATCCCCTCCCCCAAGATACTCTTTGTTGGGAAGAGGGGCTGGGCATGGCAGGCTGGGTGACAGACCACCCCAGTCCCAGGGAAGGTGGGGCCCTGCCCCTAGGATGCTGCAGCAGAGTGAGCCAGGGGGCCCGAATCCACCATAAAAGGTCTAGGGGCCACTTCCTTCACCTGTTCTGTCGGAGGGGAGTAGCCATGATTTGTCCCAGCCCGGGCACACCCCCTTTTAGTTTTCTATTTGCAGTTACTTAAATGAAAAAATCCTTTTCTGGAAAAAAACAGTGCACTAATAAGTAATAGATGAATAATTATGGAACATCTAGTCTCTTGTTCGCAATGAATTGTGCAGACAAAAACTTCACTAACCCTATCTTTGAAGGATACTAGGTTTCATGATTTTGATCTATTTTGTCTCAAGAAACTACCATATAGTTAATTTGTTTTCTTTACTTTTTACAAAATTTACTAATTTTGAATAAACTTAAAAAAAAATTTCCCCAAACCCAGTTTTTAATTAAATATTTAAATTACTTGCTATTCAGCAGGAAATTTTTAAAGGAAACAAATTTTTAAAGCTAAACAGACTGAAAATCAACTCACCTTAGATCCATTAGCAAATTGAGGTCACAGGGCAAACTGTAGTTCTTGATATTAGAGAGAAAGATACAGATTAATTCTAGTTTACCAGGAGCAAAAGCCACAGCTGAAGACTGGTAGAGTAATTGACTAATTGCTGTAGATTCAGTGGGGACATTTGAGAGATTAAAAACTACTAGGAAGTCAGCCTTTGGGGTCCTCCATACTGAATTTTATGACAAGGTTTTATGGGTGAAGATCAGAGAAAAATATTTTTATGCATCCCTCAGGAGGAAGGGAAAAGTAACCATTTTGCAATACACCTGGAGTGTCTGTTCTCATTAACAAAGGACTGCCCTAAAGAAAAACTATTTTTACTAGAGCCTATCCAATGTGGGTTTTAACAGAATCTAACTGATGTGGGGGAAGAGAGATATGCAACTCTAACTCCCTCTAGCCTGCTATGTCAGGGAAGGAAAATACACAAATCCAGTGCACTCTAATGTTCCTGTACTATATAAAGAAGTTCAGAAGCACTTAAGATCATAGCCTATGGACCCACAGACCCACTAAAACATTGAGACCTAATAGTAAGAATATATTAATAGCATGCTTCTCCTGTGCCTCCATACTACCACATCAACAGGGTTCTTGTATAATAAAAGGGCATTACAGCTGAAAAGAATTCTAAGGCTTATATTCTATTTAAGAAATCTCTATGAAAACCCAAATACCACAAAGGAGATGAAAACAGACACCAGAGAAAATTTTAGCCTCTGACATCTACAGCTGTAGCAAACAGTTAACACAACCTAACACATAGATAAATCTAATACCTCACACAAAAGACCTATTTACCTCAGTCCCTTTTGTTACAGGTAGTTAGGCATGAGTGGGGCAGGAGAGGGCTCTCCCCTCACCACCCACTAGAAATGTCTGGTAATGATTTGGCAATTATAGTATTGCCTCTCTAAAAGTGATAAATTGGCAACCAGCGCCAGGGTGAGACCAGTTCCTCATGGTCCACACATGTTAACATTAAAGTATTAATTAAAAGCAGGCCCCAGGTAGAAGCAACTATGCACATTGAGAGACAAAAACAGCAAAGTATGCTCTATCAGGTACACCCCACTGGAAAAAGGAAGAAAGCTTCAGATGGGCATGTGTATAACTCCCTAAACACACTGCACATACTCAATTCCAAAAGGTAAGCAGGGCACCATGCATGTGGAAAGTCCACCCTAAGGAAAGAAACATGGGAAAGAGGCAAGCCTATAAAGTCCCAGGATCAAGGTTAAAGGTCCCCCACTTTTTTTCCTCTTTCATTTTCAGATGCCTACTTGAGTCTCTTCCAGGGGTTCTTTCCTTTCTTTCCTATTCTAAAGCTTTTTAAATAAACTTCCACTCCTGCTCTGAAACTTGCCTTGGTCTCTTTTTCTGCTTTACTACCCTAAGTCAAATTGTTTATTCTGAGGGGGCAAGAATTGAAGTTGCTGCAGATGCATGCAGATTCACTGACAGTAACTCAGGGGAACTCACAAGAAGTGGACAACATGCAAGAACAGATGTGTAATGTAAGCAGATAGATGGAAACTCTTAAGAAACAACTAAAAGAAATGCTGGTAATCAAAACCACTGAAGCACAAATGAAGAATGTCTTTAATGGGCTTATTAGCAGAGCACACAAAAAACAAACAGTGAATCTGAGGGTATATCAATGGAAACTTTCATAACAGAAATGTAAGGAGAAAATTAATGAAAAATTGATATGTAAAATACAAAATCTAAGAACTGTGGGACAATTACAAAAGATGTAACTTACATGTAATGAAAATACCAGAAGGAGAAGAGAGAAAGGAGCAGTTTCTTCTCTTTGGGAAGAAGAAAACATTTTAGAATAGATAGAGATAATCCAGTGTCTGTTATTCTATTTTTGTCTTCAAGCTTGCTGTAGAAGTCTCATTTCCAAGACCCTGGAAGTGGTTGTCCCACTAAAAAAGGGATCTCTCATTCTGAATTTGTCTTTAAAAAGCTGACCACCGAATAGCCAATTTATCTGTGACATAACAAGAAATACACCTCCCTTTTATTAAGCCATTGTGATCTAGGGGTTGTTTGTTACAGCATGTATTCTATCTTGAATAAGAAACAAAAATAAGACATGATCCTTTTACCAGAGGTCCTTACTGTCTTAACAGTAGAGAGCTCATATACATATATTTTATAGTTTATTATTGTCTTTCTCCTCTATAAGAGCAATTCTTACTTCTGGACAAATAAAATTGTTAAAAGGAAAACCTTAGCCAAATTAAATTTAACAGGGTTTAATTGAGCAAAGAACCATTCACGAATTGGGCAGCCTCCTGAGCCAGAGTAGGCTCTGAGATTCCAGTGCAGCTGCATGGTAGGAAAAGATTTATGGACAGAAAAAGGAAAGTGATACACCTTTCTGGAATTTAATTGGTGCTCTAAAAATTCTTTTTAAAAAGAAATTTATGTCTATAAAGGAAATCTCCATTTTTAAGGATATCTACCTATGTACATCAGAAACTCTTACTATTCTTTTACATTTACATAATCATACCTCTGTTCAAGATGCTTTTCTGATCATCTTGTCTTGAGTTATCTTTTACTTGAGCACAGTTTTACTTTTCTTGGTTTGAGCAAATGATGATACAATATGTAGGCCTAAAATCTTAGCTTTGTGCTTATGAAATATATACATATTTTTGTGACAACTAAGAGTTGTCCCTTTAGAAATGCAATTTGTTGCCTAGTTAACAATTGCTTAGAGCAATGAAATAGGTAAATGGAGAAAAAACTTTTTAAAAGCTGGCAAATGAAAATGCTTTATGAAAACTATAAGATCTGCTTCTCTGTGTTTGTATGTCTACATGTGTTATGTGTCTGTGATAATATTTGGTAAATAAACCTAGTTTCAATTGTAAGTAAAATAGGAATGGCTTCAAAATTAACAGTTAAATATAATTAGATACTTGCTTTATTTGACTGCGAGCTGTTTTTGGTTAGAGCCTCTGGATTTAGGAGTTTGGATTGGTGGTCATGATGAGGTCTAGAAACATGTTCTTAGTTCCTACATCAGCAGCTAGAAGCCAGAGTCAAGCCCAATATGGTCTCCTTCTTCCCTACTTTTCCTGCTTGTCTATAGGTTATTTTGGGAGGGATTGGATCTGCCAGGTAGAACAGCCCTGTCTTCTTTTGCAGCTTCCAGGGCCTAAAACTTATCCATGTATAAGCCAGAAGGTATTCAGTTCTTCAGAAACTAAGGATCCCATTTTTACCTCAAACATTGGCTTTGACTCTCAGGTCCCCTTGATCAACTTAGCCAGTTATTTTTTTTCCCTTCCTAAGCATGGACTTGCAAGAAAGAAGAAACGAAGTGGGTAGAACAAAAATCCCCGTGAATTTCCAAAAGCTAAAGTTTACACCCCCTGTAATATTGCCATTGACTACAAGATTCTTTCTGATTCAGTCAGACATAAGAGGCCTGCCACTGGAACCAAGATACTTAATTATCAGCTCCAATCTGATCCTGGACCCAGTTCAGTTTCTATTGCAACTTCCAAACCCAGTTTAAATCTGAAATTTGCTCAAAGAAATTTGGAGAGCTCAAAACACAAATCCATGGAGTTTTGGAATCCAAGGGAGAACTTAACTATGATCCCCAGTTGCTGTGAAAGAGCAGTGGACACAATGGGCCCAGTGGGTACCTTTCTTGGTCACTCAATAATCTTGGGGGTTGCTAGAAGCTCTACCTTATATCCCACATCTGACACCATCTGTTAAAAAAAATCTTAGCTGAATTAAATGTAACACAGTTTGAGCAAAGAATAATTCACAAATCAGACAGTCTCCTAAGCCAGAGTAGGCTCAGAGACTCCAGTACAGGCACATGATGGAATAAGATTTATGAACAGGAAAAGGAAAGTGATGTACAGAAAATGAAAGTGAAGTACAGAAACAGCCAGATAGGTTACAGCTCATGTTTGCCTTATTTCAACATGGTTTGAACAGTTGGCCACCTTTGTTTGGCCAAAACTCGGTGATATTGGCACAAGAGTAGGCTACAGTCTGTTTACACCTCCATCTAGGTTATGGTTCACAATGTACAGAGAAACCTTTAGGCCAAACCTAAAATATGTAAGGGGCAGCTTTAGGCGACGATTTAACAGTATATAACATAGAACATAACAATTCTGTATTGCTTTTTTCATTAAATTATCTTCCTTCCTCTCAAAATATTTTAAGATACTTCAGCCATACCTTGGATCATCGGTACCTAGTACAACTCCTGGTGCCTGATAGGCACTCAATTCATATTTAATGAATAAATAAATGAATGACTTCTATGTGGAATCTAAATCTGTCAAACCAAAAAGCACTTGACAAACCTTCTCTAAGAATGATAGTGATGTATTAAAACTTAGGAGATATTTCTGGTGAAATTTCTAAATTCTTATGTGTTGCATGTAACTTTATTTTTTTAATTAAAACACATAACAATATAAAATTCAGTTGTATCCCCTTTTCTCATTAATACCTTCATCTCATCTAATCTAAATATTCAGAAACATGCCTTTCCACATATGGAGAAAGCTAGTCAAAAAGTTAAAACTGAGTTATTTTATGAAGGAAGAAACATGCATATAAGTATAGAACACATAACTATGTCCTGCATATTCTTAAAGGTACAAATTTAAATCACTGATTTCATATTCCAAGTATATGTCAATTTATCAAATGACAAAATAGATAACTCAATATAAAAAGGACATTTCTAAATCTATGCTTCTGTCATTATATATTCTAAAACTTCAGTCACTAATGTAAAATTATGACTAAATCATCTTTTTTAAAAAGTAAACTGATTGTGAAATTATATAGTTGGGTGTTGTAGAAAATGTTCCCATTTTCTTCTAATGTTTAATGAATGTCTGCAAGCATAAAAGAAACTATATACTTGCATCCCTTCTAATTTCATCTATTTTCAAAAAACAGAAACCTAAGAGATAAACTTAACAGAATTCAATATCAAGTAATGTATCTATTCATATCATAAATTTGATAGTTCAATGAGTAACTAATAGAAGATAGATTAATACAGCAAAATATCAGGAATTCCATGGCAAATCAAAGAGGACAGAAAGTAATTGGTCATGATTACAACCCAAAATCTAATGATTTTACTAATGCCTGCAATCAGAATTAGGGTTTTGATACAGAGTTTATAAGTTACACAAAGTAAGAAGTATTTTCCATTATGATTCATAATGGAAATTAACTGAAAATATTTTAGGTAGCTTTCAGTTTCAATTCTATATTAGCTTTTAGGTTGCATAAGTTTATTTAAAGAAGATTTTCAAGGACTTCATGACTAAAATACCAAAAGCAATGGCAACAAAAGTCCAAATAGACAAATGGGATCTAATTAAACTTAAGAGCTTCTGCACAGCAAAAGAAACAATCATTAAAGTGAACCGGAAACCAACAAAGTGGAAAAAAATTTTTGCAAGCTATCCATCTGACAAAGGGCTAGTATCTAGAAACTACAAAGAACTAAAGCAAATATATGAGAAGAAAACAACCCCATCAAAAAGTGGGCAAAAGATATGAACGCTTTTCAAAACAAGACATATATGAGGCCAACAAACATATGAAAAAATGTGCATCATTACTGGTCATTAGAGAAATGCAAATCAAAACCACACTGAGATGCCATCTCACGCCAGTTAGAATGGCAATCATAAAAAAAATCTGGAGACAACAGATACTAGAGAGGATGTGGAGAAATAGGAATGCTTTTACACTGTTGGTG
>CAUYQU010081236.1:0-12123 GCA_963574635.1 Cheracebus regulus
TTTTCAGCTCCATCAATTCACTTATATTCTTCTCTAAGTTGTCCATTCTCATTAGCATTTTGTTAAATCTTCTTTCAAGGTTCTTAGTTTCTTTGCATTGGGTTAGAACATGTTCTTTTAGCTCACAGAAGTTTCTTATTACCCACCTTCTGAAGCCTGATTCTGTGAGTTCATCACACTCATCTTCTGTCAAGCCTTGTTCTCTTGCTGATGAGGAGCTGCGATCCCCTGTAGGAGGAGAGGCCTTCTGATTTCGGGTGTTCTCAGCCTTTTTGCACTGGTTTCTTCCCATTTCTGTGGATTTATCCACCTGTCGTCTTTGTAATTGCCGACTTTCAGATTGAGTCTCTGAGTGGACGTCCAGCTTGTTGGTGATGAAATTTTTTCTGTTTCTTAGTTTTCCTTCGGTGGACGCCCCTTCCCCACAGAGCTGGGCCTTCCCAGGTTCAGCTGTGCTTGCTCTCAGTCCTCAGTGCTTCCAATTGCTCTTTTCCTTGTGGGGATGGGACCAGCGGAGCCAGACTAAAAGGGCACCCAGTCCCGTATACTCCGCACCGAGAAGCGCCCTGCTGGGGTGCCGGCAAAACAGCCATCCCGGCCAAAAGAGTCGCGCTGGCGACCCGTATGGCTTCTTTGCCGGGAATCTCCCAGTTTGTGGGCATCAAAAATTCGTCTGCAATTGCGGCATCCACTCACTCTCTGCGCTTTCACTGGGAGCTACAACCCCGAGCTGCTGCTATGTGGCCATCTTGGATCTCTCTCCGCCCGGTGATGAAGTTTTTTCTGTTTCTTAGTTTTCCTTTGGCGGATGCCGGTTCCCCACAGAGCCGGACCTTCCCGGGTTCGCTGTGCTTGCTGTGAAACTCTCAGTCCTCAGCGCTTCCAATTACTGTTTTCCTTGTGGGGATGGGACCACCTGAGCCCGTCCGTCCCGTATACTCCGCACCGAGAAGCGCCGCGCTGGGGCACCAGCAAAACAGCCGCGCCGGCCAAAGGAGTCACACTGGTGACCCATGTGGCTTCTCTGCTGGGAATCTCCCAGTCTGTGGGCAACAAAAATTTGTTGGAAAGTGCGGCGTCCACTCGTTCTCTGCGCTTTCACTGGGAGCTACATTCCTGAGCTGTTGCTAATCAGCCATCTTGGATCTCTCCACTAAGCAAATTTCAATACTACACGTTCATCATGATCCCATTTCTTTTTTTTTTCTTTTTTTTTGAGATGGAGTTTCACTCTTGTTGCCCAGGCTGGAGTGCAATGGCGCAATCTCGGCTCACCATGACCTCCGCTCCCCAGGTTCAAATGATTCTCCTGCCTCAGTCTCCTGATTAGCTGGGATTACAGGTGCACACTAATCCCAGCCAGACTAATGTCTGGCTAATTTTTTTGTATTTTTAGTAGACACGGAGTTTTGCCATGTTGGCTAGGGTGGTCTCGAACTCCTGGCCTCAAGTGATCCGTCTGCCTTGGCCTCCCAAAGTGCTGGGATTACAGGCATGAGCCACCATGCCTGACCCCTCCCTTTTTTCTTTTTACAATAATTACGTATCATTTGTTTAACTAAAAATGAAGGAGAAAGAAGAACAGGGGAAAAGGAGTCCTTTAATATAGCTTCAGTTGAATAAGGAGCCTATGTGAGTGAACACAGTGCAAGAAATACAAATGGAAATGGGGATTTTAGGGACAGAACAGACCAGATGGTAGCTTATGTAACCAGTTACCATCTCCAGAAATCTGCTTACTGTTTCTGGGTTGACATACTTCAGATCTTGGTGTTTCCCTGACACGGTTGGCAGTGCACATACCTAGAAATACACAAGAGCTGAAATAACAGCAAGTATTCCACACCCAAGTTTGAGATCAAAGACCCTCATTTTGTCCTTCTTTCCAAATGACTCTTAAAACCTCAGAGGCCTTCAAAAAAATCAGTGATCTCTATAAAGTGCACATACATCAAGTCCATTTCTAAGCACTAATCCTAAAGAACTCATCGAGGATGTGTCTAAAGTTTTAGATTTCTCTACAAATATGTTCATCTTGGTATCATTCATAAGAAAAAAATTGTAAAACTAAATATCTTACAAGAAGGGATTTATGAAGAAATTATGAGCAGCCAAAACAATGAAATAATATGGAGCTATTAAAAATTACGAAATGGGCTGGGCGTGGCATCTCATTCCTGTAATCTCAGTGCTTTGGGAGGCCAAGGATAGAGATAATTTATTGAGGCCAGGAGCTCGAGCCTGAAGTGAGCTATGATCATGTCAATGTACTTCAGCCTGGGCAACAGAGCAAGACCTTGACTCTTAAAAAAGAAAGAAAGGATCGGGCCGGGTGTGGCGGCTCACACCTGTAATCCAAGCAACTTGGAGGCCAAGGTGGGCAGATCACCTGAGGTCGGGAGTTTAAGACCAGCCTGACCAACATGGTGAAACCCCGTCTTAAAAAAAGAAAGAAAGAAAGAAAGAAAGGCTGAAGCATAACTGCTTATTAATATGAAAAAAGAGGCTGGGCACAGTAGCTCAAATCTGTAATCCCAGCACTTTGGGAGGCTCAGGTGGGTAGATCACAAGGTCAGGGGTTCAAGACCAGCCTGGCCAATATGGTGAAACCCTGTTCCTACTAAAAATACAAAAAATTAGTTGGGCATGGTGGTGCATGCCTGTAGTCCCAGCTGCTTGGCAAGCTGAGGTAGGAGAATCACTTGAACCGGGAGGCGGAGGTTGCAGTGAGCTGAGATCGCACCATTGCACTCCAGCCTGGGTGACAGAGCAAGACTCCATCTCAAAAACAAAAAAAGAAAAGAAAAAAGATGTTCAGATGGTCCTGATATAATTATTAAATGAGAGTACAGATAAAAAAAACAATATAAACTATTTTTGTGGAAAAGCAAAAACTGTATTTTTTTTTATATATGTGTTTGTAAAAACACAGAAAAAAATGTGTAAGAAATACATACCTTCTGCAATTACACAGGCAATGGGGAAAAAAAGAATATATACCAAGCAATAATTACCCTGGTTAATAAAGTCTGGGATAAATTTCTTCATTTAAACTTTTTTCTGTAACAACCAAGTATTATTTACATAATTTTAAAATATGTTTTTAAATAGAAAAAAGGTAAAAGTCTCATACTTTTCCCTTTGTTCTGGATTTTCCCAGAGAATAAGAAATACTTTCTCTCTGGAAAGGCTTAGGGCCTGGATCTACCACTAGAGCACTGTCAGGTTATCAAAGAGTACTTGGTGAAGATGTGTAATTACACTGAGCATTCTACGCACACAGAGAAGATTCAGATCCAAAATGACTCACTGAAATACAAGGTGTAAACAAACTCACCTTGGAAAAATCACCAATCAGATGCCCCTGGTTAGAATCTTCCTCCAGCATCTCAGTGATATTAATGTCACACAGAGAGACTGTCTTCTTTAAATGTAAGCCCTGAAGATGACAAGATTCCCACCCCACACCCAATCCTCATGTTAAAGGTTTTAAAACCAGTGGATGGAGCGGGGCATGGTGGTGCACACCTGTAATTCTAGCTACTTGGGAGGCTGATGTGGGAGGATCACTTGAGCCCAGGAGGCCAAGGCTGTAGTGAGCTACAATCACACCATTGCACTCCAGCCTGGGTGACGGTGTGAGACCCTGCCTCTAAAATAATAAATAAATAAATAGGTATCCCAGTACTTTGGGAGGCCAAGGCGAGAGGATTGCTTGAACCCAAAAGTTCAAGACCAGTCTGGAAAACATAGTGAAAACCCATCTCCACAAAAAATACAAAAATTAGACAGGTGTGGTGGCACACGCCTGTAGTCCCAGCTACTTGGAGGGCTGAGGTGGGAGGATCACTTGAGCTCGGGAGGTTGAGGCTGCAGTGAGCCGAGATCATGCCATTGCACTCCAGCCTGCGTGACAGAGTGAGACCCCAACTCAGGGGAAAATAAATAAATAAATAAATATGTTGATTTCCTAAAATATCCAAAGATATTTATAATTTTATTTTTTTTCTTTTATTATTTTTTATTAGAGATGGGGGTCATCCTAAGTTGACCAGGCTGGTCTTGAATTCCTGGCCTTAAGTGATCCTCCCATTTATTTAGAATTTTTTAAAAGTTGGGGACGGTAAAAAACAAAGGCTAACTTTTTTAGAAGTTGCTTTCCACAAAACCAATCTGCTATATGATGTTGTTTCTGTCAGACTGCATGTGACACAGCAGTAAAATATCCATACCAAAGTTCTTTTATATTCTATCAGATCTGAAGAAAAAGGTCTGGGAAGACAGTATGATGACAACATTTCTTTTTTTTTTTTTGAGACTGAGTCTTGCTCTGTTGCCCAGGCTGGAGTGCAGTGGTGCAATCTTGGCTCACTGCAACCTCCGGCTCTTGGGTTCAAGCGATTGTCCTGCCTCAGCCTCCCAAATAGCTGGGACTACAGGCACATGCTTAGCTGATATTTTGTATTTTAGTAAGACAGGGTTTCACCGTGTTGCCCAGGCTGGTCTCAAACTCCTGAGCTCAGGCAATCCCCCTGCCTTGGCTTCCCAAAGTGCTAGGATTACAGGTCTGAGCTACCACACCCAGCCGATGACAACATTTCTGAAAGTACAATATAGATATACTTTATATATCTATGTTACATACATAGTTCTCCTGTGGATACGGATGTAGAAAAGACTGAAAGATGTTAAGAACGAAGAGGAAAAAGTAAACATAAAGAGGAGGAAGACAAAAAAGGCATACTAAAGCAATCCTCACACCAGAAAAGAAAAGACATGAGATGAATAGATTTTCTTTTTTTTTTTCTTTTTTTTTTAAAGATGGGGTTTCACCATGTTGGTCAGGCTGGTCTTGAACTCCCGACCTCAGGTGATCCGCCCGCCTTGGCCTCCGAAGTGCTTGGATTACAGGCGTAAGCCACTGCACCCGGCCTCAGATTTTCATCTTAAAAAGTTCTTACCTTCCTGAGCTTTCCTTGGCCAGAAAAATACTTTTTTTTAACTTTATCTGGCATTGCGTTGTCCTTGCATTTGTCCACTTGCTTCAGTCTTAGCCTATTCAAGTTCTCTGGCAAGGAGGGGGAGCGATATAGGCAGCTTCTGTTCACTGACACCTGTTTGGAAATATTAAAACCTCTCAGTTCTTACTCCTCCTCCAAGTGTGTCTGCAGACCAGCAGCATCAACATTTCCTGGGGGCTTCTTTGAAATGCAGATTTCCAGATGTTAGGCCATACCCTAGACCTATTGAATCAAAATCTGCATTTTAACAAGATGCCCAGGTAATTTCTCAAGTTTGAGAAGCCCTGGGTAGGCAATCTGTCTTCATAGGCCCATTCACATCTTTCTACTTGGATTGCATGATATTCCATCTCCATGGATGTTTTAACTAGCCAAACCAAATTCTGCAGCTGACTGTCTCAGATGTACCAGTTCTTGTAGCAGAAAGCAAACACAAGCTCAGACCCTCCAGTTATGTGACCAAAAAAACCCAAACAAACATAAGTCCATTTTGTCTCTGGGATTCTAGGACTGACAATAAGGATTTAAGGACCTCAACAAATCTAAAGATGAAAAACCAAGAAGAAAAATAGCAAAAGAAGCATCATGCAAGAAAAAAGGACACACTAAAAGCAAATAGCATGATGACCATTATAGGACTGATATTATGAATCCTATAGTACCAATGAAGCCCATCAGGGGAAAAAAATGGCTCAAATATCATGAAAAACTAGCTGTGAGAATTGCTTACACAGGAACAGACTAAAGTATAAGATGACAGATAGACTACTGTTTATTTGAAAGGCATGGTTTGGGTGCTACATCCAGAGTCAAGGGGATCTATCAAATGACCTCTGATAACAACTTCCAACTAATCCACAATCCTATCCTCTGGTCCCACATACCTTGAGACCTCTATCTTTGACCTAGAGAATAGGCAAAAGCTCCTTCTCTAAATCCTTCTCACTACCTGTTAAGGATTGATTTATGAGGGGGGCAATAAAATAAGAGAGCCATAACTGGAAGGCAGCTTGATCATCAATGGTTTCTGGAAGAAGAAAATAGGAATAACAACATTTTACACTTATAACAACTATGGATATTATGCTGTTTACCACACACATGGTTCTATCTCTTGCTTGTGGTGCCAGCTGATGGTACAGTCCACATTACACATGCCAATATTCTGTACCTTTCCCGTTAGACTCCTCCCAAATATTGCCCTATGCCCCCATCCACCCTATCCCCTAGCCAATGATGACTGGACTATATTGCTGGTTGAATACATCTATTGAGTGGTCTAGAATAAGGAAAAATAATCTAGGCCAATCAGGTTCTCTCTCTTGGTAGCCTAACTTGGAAGATGGAGAAATAATTATGCAGTAGCAGGAGCCAAAGCCCAAAAGGAAGAAGCCAAGAGATGCAGTCAAGGACAGAAAGCCAGTGATGCATGAATGGATAAACCAAAGGTAGGGTAGGAAAGGAGATGTGGTGAGGTGCTGAGGAGCAGGGTGCCTGGTCTCCATAACAGACGTGACTTCATATAACTTCAGTTTTCCCAAGAAGGCAGGGGAAAGCTAGATAAGGATTTTAAGAGCTTCCCTAGAACACACCATAATAATTATGCTAAGAGCCATATTACTAAGAGTTTGCAATTAATTAGCTAATTGAAACTTATCCTTTATTTTTTGAGACAGAGTCTCACTCTGTCCAGGCTGGAGTGCATTGACACAATCTCAGCTCACCGCAACCTCCAACTCCCTGGTTCAAGTGATTCTCCTGCCTCAGTCTCCAAGTAGCTGAAATTACAGGCTTGCACCACCACGCCCACCTTTTTTGTATTTTTAGCAGAGATAGGGTTTTACCATGTTGGTAAATGTTTACCAGGATGGTCTATCTTGATTTCCTGACCTTGTGATCTGCCTGCCTCAGCCTCCCAAAGTGCTAGGATTACAGGTTTGAGCCACTGCACCCGGCCTTTTTTTTTTGAGGTAGGATCTCGCTCTGTCACCCTGGTTGGAGTACAGTGGCGGAATCTTAGCTCACTACAGTCTCTGCCTCTCAGGTTCAAGCGATCCTCCCAACTCAGCCTCCAGGGTAACTGGGACTAGAGGGGTACATCACCATGCCCATCCAATTTCTGTATTTTTTGTAGTGACGGGGTTTCGCCATGTTGCCCAGGCTGGTCTAGAACTCGTGGGCTTAAGTGATCCATCTGTCTTGGCCTCCCAAAGTGCTGGGTTTACAGGCGTGAGCCACCACACCTGGTGTGTATCCATCTTTAAGCATAGTATCCAGTACATTTTTGCCCCACTCAAGGTCACAGAAATTTTCTCCTGTTTTCTTTGGAATTTTTTTTTTTTTTGAGACAGAGTCTCACTCTGTTGCCCAGGTTGGGGTGCAGTGGCACGATCTTGACTCACTACAGCCTCTGCCTCCCAGATTCAAGTGATTCTCCTTGCCTCAGCCTCCTGAGTAGCTGGAATTACAGGTGCCTGCTACCATGCCTGGCTAATTTTTATATTGTTAGTAGAGATGGGGTTTCATCATGTGGCCAGGCTGATCTTGAACTCCTGACCTCAGGTGATCCACTGGCCTTGGCCTCCCAAAGTGTTGGGATTACAGGCACGAGCCACCATGCCTGGCCTTTCTTTGAGTGTTTTATGGTTTAAAGTTGTAAATTTGGAGCTGTGATCCATTTTGTGTTAATTTTCATATATAATGTAAGGTATGGGTTGAAGTACTTTTATTTTTTAACATATGGACTTCCAATTGCTCCAGCACAATTTGTTGAAAAGACTATACTTTCTCCATTTGATTATTTTGTATCTTGGTTGAATACCAATTACATATGTGCATAGGTCTATTTCTAAAATCTCTATTCTGTTGTGCCAATGTTTTAAGTTTTTGGTAGCTATTATGCTGATAATTAAGGTGATAAATGTCTTCATATAGTCCAAGGACAAGACATTAAAAATAAAGTATAGCAGAAAACTACTTCCATAAACAGAAACAGCTACTTCAGCGGCAAGACATGGTGGCTCACACCTGTAATCCAAACACTTTGAGAGGCCAATGTGGGTGAATCGCTTGAGTCTAGTAGTTTAAAACCAGCTTGGGCAACATGGTAAAACCCTGTCCCTATAAAAAATACAATAATTACTGAGGTGTGGTAATGTGTGCCTGTAGTCCCACCTACTTAGGAGGCTGAGGTGGAAGGATCAATTGAGCCCAGGAGGTCGAGGCTATGAGGCTACAGTGAGCTGTGATCGTGCCACTGCATTCCAGCCTGGGTAACGGAGTGAGACTCTGTCTTTTCTCTGAAAAAAAAAAAAAAAAAAAGAGCAAGCTACTTCTTTTCTATACACTTATATGAAAAGAAATGTCAACTTATTGCAAAGAATGTAAGTGTTAGGTCATGGAGAGATGATGAAGATGGTACTTTAGTTCTGTCTAGCTAGTTAGAAGTTTCCCAGTTCCCAAAAGCTGATGTGGGAAGATCCCAGGATCATTTGGCTTAGATAACACTCAACATCTACCCATTTTCAATCTTTAAAGAATCACTAGACACTTTCCAAATATGGGAGTATTTAAACACCGAGAAAGCCAAAAAGAAGAGAGGGAAACTTATTAAACTAGATTCAACCTGTAGATTTTATTAAAAGGCTTAATTGAATAATTATTATTTTATAAACTGAAGCAGCATCACCATTTCCTCATGGCCTACACACTCTTCAGTATACATAAGCCAGCCTGGCTTCTGCCTACACCACTCTTGTGCTCTTGTCAAGGCTATCGACAACCTTCACGTTGTCGCATCTGACAGTCACTTCTCTAGCCACATTATCTTTCTGAACCTCACATCTGCTTCCATTGAGTTGGCTACTCCATTTTTATTGGCTTCAAAGGCACCTCCTACTCTTTTTTTTTTCACCATATTGGTCAGGCTGGTCTCGTCACTGAGCCTGGCAACCTCCTACTCTTTTAATGATTATTATTTGAGACAGAGCCTCCCTCTGGTACCCAGGCTGGAGTGGTGTGGCACAATCTCAGATCACTGCAACCTCCACTCCTGGGTTCAAGTGATTCTCCTGCCTCAGCCTTTCAAGTAGTTGGGATCACAAACATGGGCCATCATGCCTAATTTTGTATTTTTATTTTTTTATTATTATTATTTTTTAAATTTTGTATTTTCAGTAGACAGGGTTCATCATGTTGGCCAGGCTGGTCTCAAACTCCTGACCTCAAGTGATCCGCCCGCCTCGGCCTCGCAAAGTGCTAGGATTATAGGTGTGAGCCACGGTACCTGGCCTAGTTCTTTATTTCTAGTACAGGCAACTCCTACACTAGAAGAATCATGATACTTCTACCTCTGTGCCCTCTCCTCTGCTCCTTCTCAATTTTCTTTGTTAGGCTTCCTTACCTATCAAACCTCTAATAGATTTCGGATTCATCAGGGCTAGGTCCTGACCCTTTTCTCTTTCATCTCCTCTCTCTAGCCACAGGTAATTTCTTCTACCTACGAATTTAAATTTTCCCTCTAAGCTAATGACTTCTAAATTTCTATCTTTAGTCAAGACCTCTGCTCTGACTTCCAAATTCGCATTTGGAAGCTTGATGCATTTTGAGTACCTACTAGGTGACGCAGCAATGAACAAAAGAGTAAAAAAGACAAACGAGTAAATGAATAAATATACTTTCTACTTTTTTCCATAGTGATAAGTGCCATAAATCAAAATAAAGAAGTATGAAAAGAAAAACATAGGGTTGGGAAATCTGTCAGGAAAGGTCCTTATAAGACACATGTGCAGAGATAAGACTGAAATAAGGGAGAAAATCATGCATTGCCTTAGGGAAGAATGTTCTAGGATGAAACAGCAACAAATGCAAAGGCCCTGGGTGAGAATAACAAGGCACCCAGTGAGAGAGCTACATTTAGTATGGTACCTTTCTTTTATTTATTTTTATTTTTTGAGACAGGGTCTCACTATGTCATCCAGGCTGGAGTGCAGTGGCACGATCACAGCTCACTGCAACCTCGACATCCCACACTCAAGTGATCCCCTCACCTCAGCCTCCCAAATAGCTAGGACTACAGGCTCGCACCACCACATTTGGCTTTTTTTTTTTGGTAGAGACAAGGACTCTTTTTGCTGCCGAGGCTGGTTGTGAACTCCTGGGCCCAAATGTCCCCTTGTCTTAGCCTCTCAAAGTGCTGGGATTACAGAAATGAGCCACCACACCCAGTGGTACCATTTTTAGAAACCTAAAAAACTAATTTAAACAATACTATAAACCATAAACCAACTATACCTAACAGACATCTATAGAACACTCTACCCAACAACAGTAGAATACATATTCTTTTCAAGTACACATGGCACATTCTCACAATAGACCGTATGCTTGAAAAATAAATAAGCCTCAATAAATGTAAAAGGATTGAAATTACACTAAGTATGTTCTCTGACCACAATGGAATAAAATTAGAAATCAATAACAGAGAAAATCTGGAAAATACACAAATTTATGAAAATTAAATCAGCTGGGCGTGGTGGCTCATGCCTGTAATCCCAGCATTTTGGGAGGCTGAGGCAAGCAGTATGGTAGTTCAGGAGTTCAAGACCAGCCTGGCCAACATGGTGAAACCCCGTCTCTACTAAAAATACAAAGATTAGCCAGACATGGTGGTGGGTGCCTGTAGTCCCAGATACTCGGGAGGCTGAGGCAGGAGAATCGCCTGAACCCAGGAGACAGAGGTTGCAGTGAGCTGAGATCGCATCACTGCACTCCAGCCTGGGTGACAGAGTGAGGTTCCATCTCAAAAAAAAAAAAATCAAATTAAATAACACACTTGTTAATAACCAATGAGTCAACGAAGAAATCATAGGAAAATCAGAAAATACTTTGAGATGAATAAAAATGAAGATACAAATATTAAAGCTTATGGTATGCAGCTAACATAAGGCTTAGAGAAAAATTTATAGCTGTAAATGCCTATAATAAAAAAGAAGATCTCAAATCAATTACCTAAATTTCCACCTAAGAGGAAACTAAATTCAAAGCAAGCAGAAGGAAGGAAATAAAAAAGATTAGAGCAAAACTTAATAGAAAAATAATAAAACCAAAAGTTGGTTCTTTGAAAAGGTCAGCAAAAACTGACAAACTTTTAGTTAGCCTGACCAATTAAAAAAAAAGAAAGTCTCAAGTTACCAAAATCAAGAATGGAAAGTGGGACATTGCTACCAACCTTACAGAAATAAAAAGGATCATCAGGAAATATTAATGAATAACTGTGTGCCAACAAATGAGACCACTTAGATGAAATGGACTAATTCCTAACAATACAAAAACTACTAAAACTAGCCAGGTACAATGTTATGCACCTGTAGTCTTAGCTTCTCAGGAGGCTGAGTGGAAGAATTGCTGGAGCGCCCAGGAAAGGCAACATAGTGAGACACCACCCCATCTCTAATTAACAAAACAAAACAAAAGACTGAAATCATGACCACGTAGGATGTATCGTAGAAATGCAAGGTTGGTTTAACATCTGAAAATCAGTCACTGTACCCCATCATATCAATAAAGGACAAAAACTGTCTGATTTCTTATCTGTGCACACTGGGAGGCTAAGACGGACGGATTGCCTGAGTCCAGGAATCTGAGACCAGCCTGGGCAACATGGTGAAACCCTGTCTCTACAAAAATTACAAAAATTAGCTGGGTATGGTGGCACATGCCTGTAGCCCCAGCTACTTGGGAGGCTGAGGCAGGAGGATTGCTTGTGTTCAGGAGGTTGAGGCTGCAGTGAACCATGATTGTATCACTGCACTCTATCCTGGAAAACAGAGTGAGACTCTGTCTCAAAAAAAAAATGACAGATTAATAGACAGAAAACTAATAAGCATATAGATGTGTACAGCCACATATATCAATGGGACCTACCTGACATGTATAGAATACTCCACTCAAGAATAGCAGACTAGGGAGAGAGATCCAAGATGGCCGCGTAGCAGCAGCTCAGGATTGTAGCTCCCAGTGAAAGCGCAGAGAGCGAGTGGATGCTGCAATTGCAGACGAATTTTTGATGCCCACAGACTGGGAGATTCCCGGAGAAGGAGCC
>CAUYQU010081238.1:0-36409 GCA_963574635.1 Cheracebus regulus
GGCATTGTTTTATTTCTCATGTACTAGTTTATTTTTTAACTTTTTGCTTACTCTGCTTTTGTGAAAAATTTGCTTCAGCTAGGTTCTCCCTCCCTTTTAAAACTAGGGTATAAAAGACCACTTAACTTTTTCCTAGGGGCCCGAGAGAATTTTGGGCGTCAGCCACCTCTTGGTCGCCAGCATAATAAAGGACTCATAATTCAATCTCGGAGTGTGGTGCGTTCCTTGACTCACAAGGGTACAACAAAGAGTTCACTCATATATCCACTTTGCATTTTGGTTGAGATAGGTTTCAAGTTGGTTTTAAGTCTGCTCTGCCTGTGTGTACTCGCCCCTTGTGTTTGAAATCTGTCTCCCCTTGTTTGTGTATCTGGCTTGTCCCTTTGATACCGCATAAATTTGAAAATGGGAGGTATTGGGCACATTCCTGCTAAGAATCCTCTGGGAAGGAAAAATAATTTTTTTAAAGAAGCTCAGTGGTTAACCAACTCCTCTCCATAGGCTGGGCGCGGTGGCTCAAGCCTGTAATCCCAGCACTTTGGGAGGCCTAGATGAGCAGATCACCTGAGGAGAGGAGTTCTCGACCAGGCTAGGCACCACAGTGAAACTCCATCTCTACTAAAATACAAAAAAAAATGAGCCAGGTGTAGTGGCATGTGCCTGTAGTCCCAGCTACTCAGGAGGCTGAGGCAGGAGAATTGCTTGAACCCAGGTGGCAGAGATTGCAGTGAGCCGAGCCCACAGCCACAATACTTCAGTCTGGGTGACAGAGACTCTGTCTCAAAAATAAAAAAAGGCAGCTTTGTGACATGGTAAAAGCCCCATAAAACTGCCCTATAAAACTGCATACCTCAACCATACCTCGGCTTTCTGTTGAAACTGCTTTCTGTGCTAATGTGACAGGCAAGCAGTCCAAACCCATGCCATCTTTGCTCCTGCACCTTGTAATAAGTAACTAAGGTCTGTAATTCCCATCCACTACCCAGACAATATGTGAACTGTTGCTTATCTTGACTTCTGTAAACCACTTAAGTAACAATCGGAGTGACAAAAGTCCCCTGGCCTTTGGAATGTCCGGAGCCCCTCACCCTCATCTCCGCCCAGGAGATGATTTACAGAATCCACTAGCCCTCAGAATGTCTGAAGCCCCTCATCCCATCCCTGCTCCCCCCACCCTCACCCCCGAGGTGGTTTTAGGGGTATAAAAGGTTTTGACACCCTCCTTTCGAGGCCACGGGTTGTAGAGACGTGAGTCCTCTGTGGCCGCCGGCAATAAAGACCCTGCAACTTGGCATACTTTTGTCTTGGTGTTGAGTTTCTACGCTCGGTTCAGTACAACAGCTTAATTAAAAGCTAACAACTGGTCGGGCGCGGTGGCTCAGGCCTGTAATCCCAGCACTTTGGGAGGCTGAGGCGGGCAGATCACCTGAGGTTGTAAGTTCAAGACCAGCCTGACCAACATGGAGAAATGCCCTCTTTCCCCCCCAGGAAAAATACAAAATTAGCCGAGCATGGTGGCAGGTGCCTGAAGCAGGAGAATCAATTGAATCTGGGAGGTTGCAGTGAGCCGAGATTGGGACACTGCACTCCAGTCTGGGTAACAAAAGCAAAACTCTGTCCCCACCCCCGACAAGAAAAGGCCAGCCACGGTGTCTAACACCTGTAATCCCAGCACTTTCAGAGGACAAGGCGGGTGGATACCGAGGTCAGGAGTTTGAGACCAGCCTGACCAACATGGTGAAACCCCATCTTTAAAAAAAAAAAAAAAAGCTAACATCCAAGATGTGTGTGCTGGGGGGTATTTAAAAGAACTTCACATCTTTTTTTGTTTCTTTCTCTCCTAAGACATTGTCTTTTAGAGCAAAAGTATCTTTCTTCTCAGTTGACTGAATTCTGTTTTCTTCATTAATAGCTATTGCAACAGAAGCTACTCAGGTTTTTAAGAAAAAATACAGTTTAGGCTGGGCGTGGTGGCTCACTCCTGTAATCCAAGCACTTTGGAGGCCAAGGTGGGCGGATCACCTAAGATCAGGAGTTCAAGACCAGCCTGACCAACATGGTGAAACCCCATCTTTATAAAAAAAAAAAAAAAATACAGTTTAGACACTTAGAAATGTCTTTGGAAAAAAAACTGTTAAGTGCACTGTAAAAGTATCACATGGTCTAGCCTTATAATAATTCTCCCTTTTTAAAAATCTAGGATTTTGCCGGCACAGTGGCTCACACTTGTACTCCCAGAATTTTGGGAGGCCTAGGGGGGTGGATCATGAGGTCATGAGTTGGAGACAAGCCTGGCCAACATGACGAAACCCCATCTCTACTAAAAATACAAAAATTAGCCAGGCATGGTGGCGGGCACCTGTGATCTCAGCTACTCGGAAGACTGAGGCAGGAGAATCACTTGAACCTGGGAGGCAGAGGTTGCAGTGAGCCGAGATCATGCCACTGCACTCCAGCCTGGACAACAAAGCAAGACTCCACCTCAAAAAAAAAAAAAAAAAAAAAACTAGGATTCAGTATGGGTTCCTTGTACAATCCTATGATAGATTTCTATATTTTTATGTTTCATCTAGCATACGTCTTTTTATCTTTTTCTTTTTTTGAGACAGAGTCTCGCTGGAGTGCAGTGGTGCGATCTTGGCTCACTGCAACCTCTGCCTGAGTAGCTGGGACCACAGGCATGCGCCACCATGCCCAGCTAATTTTAATTTTTGTATTTTTAGTAGAGACAGAGACTACAGGCATGCACCACCAGGCCTGGGTACTTTTTTTGTATTTTAGTAGAGACAGGGTTTCACCATGTTGGCCAGGATGTTCTCCATCTCTTTACCTCGTGATCCACCCAAAGTGCTGGGATTACAGGCGTTAGCCACTGAACAGCATCCACCTTTAATCTCCCTCTAGCACCATCAGACTTTTTCTCTCTGTAACTTGAGATGTAAATTTTGCTATCTGATTTTTTACCTAAGAGTTGTTTCCTTCAATATGCAGACTCACAGCTATTTAGCTGACAACTGCCAGGGTAATAAACCAGATTATCAAGAGTTTGCATGGCTAAAATGGGGCGGGGGGGGGGAGGATGTCTTATAAACCTATAAAATGTACTTCTAGCTGGCAGTGGCTCACTCCTGTAATCCCAGCACTTTGGGAGGCTGTGGTGAGCAGATCACGAGGTCAAGAGATTAAGACCATCCTGGCTAACACGGTGAAAGCCCATCTCTACTAAAAATACAAAAAATTAGCTGGGCGTGGTGGCACACGACTGTAGTCCCAGTTATTCAGGAGGCTGAGGCAGGAGAATCCCTTGAACCCAGAAGGCAGAGGTTGCAGTGAGCCAAGATCACACTGCTGCACTCCAGCCTGGGTGACACAGCAAGACACCATCTCAAAAAGAAAAAAAGGACTTCTGGCTGGGTGCGGTGGCTCACGCCTTTAAGCCCAGCTGTTAGGGAGGCAGAGGCAGGAGGATAGCTTGAGCCCAGGAGTTCAAGACCTGCCTGGGTGATATAAGGAGATCTTGTTCTCCACAAAAAAGAAAAAAACAAAAAGACAAAAAAAAATGTACTTATATTGGCATGCCTAATAGGTCTATGTATTTATGTGTTGTGTACAGAGTGTTTCACAACTGAAAAAATAAAAAGAGCTCTAATTAATTGGCTTAAAAAATAAAAGCACTTAAATACTTTCACAGAAAAAAAGAGTAGTCAAATGCTTTTTCAAGTTTATGTGACTTAACTACAAGCTTTAATAAATAAGCTAGCTTTAAGATTACTGGCAAAGTAATATTAGAAATGTCTTGGCCAGGAGCGGTTGCTCATGCCTCTAATCCCAGCACTTTGGGAGTCCAAGGTTGGCAGGTCATAAAGTCAGGAGTTCGAGACCAGCCTGACCAACATTGTGAAACCCCGTCTCTACTAAAAATACAAAAAAAATTTGCCAAGCATGGTGGTGCACACCTGTAATCCCAGGTACTTAGGAGGCTGAGGCAGGAGAATCGCTTGAACCCAGGAGGCAGAGGTTGCAGTGAGCCAAGATCACACCACTACACGCCAGCCTGGGTGCAGAGCAAGACTCTGTCTCAAAAAAAAGGAAGAAAGAAATGTCTTAAGAATTGCCAGCATACATTTGTCTTTGCATTTACTGACCAAACAATTTCATACTTATCCCTGCCAAACACTATAGGGTGTCAACATTTGGCATGGAGACTACAAAACTATAAACTCAGCCCAAAACAGAATGATCTTTGCTTGTGTACTTTTTAATAAATAAAACATTAATATTCATAGCTACATCTTGAATTATTTAGTAAAATACCACAACTTCTAATCTTGTGGCTTTAGGCAGTCTAGTCCACAGGCATAAAGAAGGTTTGTTATGAGAAACAATTATTATCATCTTTGTTTCAAAGTAAAACTATAAACTAAGTTAATAAACAAGGATAGTTTGGAGGTTAGAAGCAAGATGGAGTCAGGTCAGATCTTTTTGATTACCTCAGTTATAATTTTGCAATGCTTTTTTCATAACTTTAAATGATGATCATCAGTTTTCATAAACAATCTAGGTGAACAATTAACTAGGTAAGTGTAATGGAATAAATACTCATAAACAACTTGTCATAATTTATTTATTTACTTTAGTTATTTATCTTTGAGACAGAGGCTCACTCTGTTGCCCAGTCAGGAGTGCAATGATGTGGCTCACTGCAACTTCTGCCTCCCAGGTTCAAGTGATTCTCGTGCCTTAGTCTCTCAAGCAGCTATAACTACAGGCATGCACCACCACATCTGGCTAATTTTTGTATTTTTATTAGAGATGGGGTTTCACCGTGTTGGCCAGGCTGGTCTCCAATACCTGACCTTAAGTGATCCACACACCTCAGCCTCCCAAAATGCTGGAAATACAGGCATAAGCCACCATACCTGGCCCAAACTTGTCACAATTTAGAATCTAAAGTTATATTAAACAATAGATATTTCACTGAGTATCTTCCAATAAAAATATATTGTAGAAACATTCTTTTTTGAAAGAGTTGTGTCCTTTTTAAAGGGTAAATAATTTTTGTCTAATTCAAAGCTTATTTAAAGGTTATACATAAAACAAGGTAAAAGGAACCAGGAAATAAAAGAGATATAAAGAGAGGTGGAGGTTGCAGTGAGCTGAGATTTCACCACTGCACTCCACCCCGGGCAACAGAGTGAGACTCTGTCTCAAAACAAAAAATAAAAAACAAAAAAAAAATGCTGGGAGCCGTGGCTCACACCTGTAATCCCAGCACTTTGGTAGGCCAGGTGGGTGGATCATGAGGTCAAGAGTTTGAGACCAGCCTGACCAACATGGTGAAACCCCTTCTCTACTAAAAACACAAAAATTAGCGTGTCATGGTGGTGCATGCCTGTAATCCCAGCTACTCAGGAGGCTGACGCAGGAGAATCACTTGAATCTCAGAGGCAGAGGTTGTGTGAGCCAAGATGGCACCACTGTACTCCAGCCTGGTGAGACTTCATCTCAAACAAAAGAAAACAAGACATGAAGAAAGTTATAAAAATAAACAGGTTTTTTTGGTTCAAAAAAAAAGGCTTAAAGAAAAGATATTTTATATTAAAAAGGGCCTTGTATGATAAATTCTTGTCCTAAAGTAAAATGATTGGTTTTTTTAAAAAGAAGGATATTTAGGACAAGTCAGAAAGTCAAGGCATATCACAGATTGTCTGTGGAAGTCATGAAAGAATTTATGAAAGGGAATATATGCACGTAATGTACAATTTAAAGGTGATTAGGCCTGCCTCCTGAATGCTTCATAAAATGCCATTATGACTCTTAACTGTACAATTTGCCTGCTTTACAGCTAGGGAAGACCTGGGGCACATGAAGTGACATGCTGTAATGAGTCAGACCTTATCTGCACTTCTGTCTAGGTTCTAGAATCCCTACCTGGTACATAATTAAAATCACTTACCAGGTTTTTCACCAAAAGTAAAAGTTGCTAAGAGTCAACATTGTAACATGTTGACTCTATTGAGACTATTGGAAAAAGCAGTTTTACATGCAAGGTATGTAAGGAAAATAGAGTATACTTTTGGTAAAAAGATTAGAAGAAGGCATGGAATGTGGATTTTTTGACTAAATTAAAAGGCTAAAGGATTAAGTTGGATAAAATAAAGCTGAAGGTTTAAGCAAGTTGTAGGTTGATTGTAAAATAAATTCTGTGTGTAAACATATTGGCTAATGTTAAAGGGGTATTATCCAGTTTTTCTGTAAATTCAACATTAAAATAAAAGCACAACAGGTTTCTCTTAGAGCACTAACCTATGCATTAACAACAATTTTGAAGGGTTATAAACACTGCCAAACATTAAAATTGGGTAAACGCATCTATAAGGTTTTATTAAGAATTGGGTTCAACATTAAGAGTACACTAATGTAAAGGTGAAATTTGGCTTATTTGGTACAAAAATCATACAGCAAACAATGTCAACCATAAAATGGGGTTTGGCTTTCTTTGGATTATATCTGTACAAATATGTTATTGGCATGTGTTCCAAAATTATGGAAAACTTCTATAATTCTGATATATCTTAGTGTACGTTATCAGTAATAATTATATTTATGTTAAATTATTGTGTGCCACAGAGGTAACAGATTTCCTTGTCAACTGTGTCTTTGACTATGGCTACCCTAAAACTTTGTCATCCATAAACAATTGTTGTCTTGTTTTGGTCCTCTTTAGCAGGTGGTTTTATAATCAGCTATAAAGCTCTAACAGGTGCTCCTAAATGCAAGTTTTTGATAACTTTGGAGATTGTGACATCAGAATAGACAAAAAATGTTCAGTCTTGGATAGCTAAAGTGTTCATTAATATCAAGCAGGACAGGAATTAACTGCATTACTGAATTTGAAGATTGATGTGATCTTTTTGAGTTTTGCTTAAAACATTGCTGATCCTTCGTTTTATTTTTCAGTCAATAAAACTGTTCTTTTGAGATATTGACAGCTTTTCACAATTGAGTATATGCTTATGAACCAAATTTGGAACATATTTGTTTCTCTCTACCTGATTTCTCCAGAATTTGGAAACTATTTGTGAGTATTCTTAATTTATGGCAATATGGTTATTTGCAGAAGTAAAATAAGAATCTGTTTTCTTTTGTAACAGTACACAATTGAAAAAAACTGGTTATTTTACCAAGGCTTTGACTGGAATGGTGTGCCTTCCTTTAAAGAATTAAAGTTGATTATGGAAGTCAATAAAGCTTTTGGAAAGCTGGCCCCAGATTTTGTGTATGCAGTCCCTGTACAGGGTTTCTGATCTGTGGTAAGTAAAGAATATCACTTTCTGACAGGCCAGGAGTCCCAAGTTATCTTGGAACCTTAAGAGGAGAGGAATTAACCCAACTCATAGATATCTGATGGCACAAATCCATGGCTGGGCTCAGCTTTAAAAAGTCTTATCTCGACCAGCTGTGGTGGCTAACATCTGTAATCCCAGGACTTTGGGAGGCTGAGGTGGGCAGACCACAAGGTCAGGAGTTCAAGACCAGCCTGACCAACATGGTGAAACCCTGTCTGTATTAAAAATACAAAAATTAGCCAGGCGTGGTGGTGCACACCTGTAATCCCAGCTACTCAGGAGGCTGAGGCAGGAGAATCACTTGAACCCAGGAGGCAGAGGTTGCAGTGAGCCAAGACTGTGCCACTGCACTCCAGCCTGGGCGAAACAGCGTGACTCCATCTCAAAATAAATAAATAAAGTCTTTCCATGCACAGTGGCTCAGGGCCTGTAATCCCAGCACTTTGGGAGGCTGAGGTGGGTGGGTCATGAGATTAGAGTTTGAGACCAGTCTGACCAACCTGGTGAAACCCCATCACTACTAAAAATACAAAAATTAGCCAGGTGTGGTGGTGTGTACCTGTAATCCCAGCTACTCTGGAGGCTTAGGCACAAGAATCACTTGAACCCAGGAGGCAGAGGCTGCAGTGAGACGAGATCGCACTACTGCACTCCAGCCTGGGAGACAGAGTGAGACTCAGTCTCAAAGAAAATAAAATACAAAATAAAATAAAGTCTTATCTCAGATTCCTTCTATGGAACAAAGTTCCATCCAAGCCAATTTTTTAAAAGGTCTATGTGAAAAATAATTATTCTTGCTGCACTTTATACAAATAATCTGGCCAAGTATAATAAAGCAAACCAAATCTACCATGATTTGTCTTTTAGTAAACATGAGAAACTAGAGAGAGCAAAATTATGTTTCAAAAACTATAGTACACTTGTTACTAGATTCTAGCCTTGCCTAATGTTTTTCAATTTTTATTATTTTCTATAATTTGGATTGAATTCTAATTTTTCTGGCTAAAATTCTCCAAAATAATGTTTTCAATTTTTTCCTTTTTCTTTTCCCTTTTCCCCATTTTTCCTAATTGGCAATCACTGGAATCTAAGCTGTGCTTACATAAAGCCCTGTGAACTGAAAACTGACCAACTTAAACTTCAGAATAAAGCAGCAGCAACCTATTTATATGTGTTGCTGTTACATGTTGTTCCAAAACATCCCTTGAGCTCATACTATGTCTCATCAGCTGCTGCCTTTAAGCCCCTGAAACAGAGAGTGCTACCAGGAAGAAATCGATCTCTTCCTCTCCAGCACTGCATTTGTTACCTTATAAATATGACCCCCTCTTAGCAGGAAATACTCAGAAAGATTATAATGCCCCATCTTCCTGTGATTTTCATAATAAATAAATATACAAGCATGATATAAATCATGAACAAATTCACAGTAGGGATTGTGGCAGCCTAGATCTGACTAACAGAGGCCTCCATAACAACTGTCTCAGCACTGACTGAGTGGTTAAGTTACATATTAAAAGCTGAGCGAGCCAGTGCCCATATACAAAGGCTGGAAGGTAACAAAAGCCCACCAAGAGTTTTACCTAAGCCTTTCCTGGGCCTTAAAGCACGAGAAGATAATGAAAGAATTCTTAACAGGACCCATTTAGGATTAAACAAGTTTTATTGGGGGTCTGAAGAAACTCCCCAGGCCTCCACAAACAAGTTTATTGGAGTCCGAAGGAACTCCCCAAACCTCCATGATTTAGGAGACAAGATAAGGGTAATCACCCCAGCACCTGGACCCATTTAGTTAAGCAAATTCACTGAGGTTTCAGAGGAAGGTCTTCAGGACTCAGATCTTAGTTATAGATTAGAAGAAGTTCATCAGTCGTGTCTTTAGATGAATGCACACTTACACATAGACATATAGCTTAGAAGGTGTATAAGCCCTGGAAAACTTTGTAATTTGAGGTGGTCTGGCAATATTTTCTAGGCTTCTCCCTGTAACTGGTTACAGAAATAAAAATTCTCTCCTTTCCCAGATGAACTGAGAAATCTCATTATTGGGCCATGAGAATAAGCAGCCCCACCTTCAGTTTGGCTGGGGAACACCCTCCTTTGGGAAGTTGAGCTGGATGGATCGCTTGAGCCCAGGAGTTCTAGACCAGCCTGGCCAACATGACAAAACTCGTCTCTCTCAAAAAATACAAAAATTAGCCAGGTGTGGTGGTGCATGCCTGTAGCCCCAGCTACTTTGGAGGCTGAAGTAGGGAGATTGTTTGAGCCTGGAAGGTGGAGGTTGCAGTGAGCTAAGGCTCACAACATTCCAGTCAGGGAGACAGAGTGAGACCCTGTCTCAAAAAATAAAATAGAATTGGGAGTCTCACTCTGTCACCCAGGCTAGACTACAGTGGTGCAATCCATAGCTCACTGCAGTCACAAACTCCCAGGCTCCAGCAATCCTCAACACAGCCACCAAGCAGCTGGGACTACAGGTGTTTTCTACAACCCCTGGATAATTTTTTTAAGTAAGATATAGGGCTGCAGTATATTGCCCAAGCTAGTCTTGAACTCCAGGTCTCAAACAATCCTGCCACCGTGCTCGGTCCAATTTTATTATTTTTTGTATGTCTATCCAATTTTCACAACACCAATTTTTGAAAATAATACTATGTCCCCATTCCTGTCACTGTTTTTGAAACGCAGTTGACCCTATATGTATGGGCTTATTTCTTGAATTTCAATTCTATGCCATTGATCTCTATGTCTGAATTAACTCATGTATTTGATATGAAAATTTTGCTGCTATTGGAGACTGGGTGACATAAAGTGTATATGAGAAAATCTCTGGTTGGTGCGGTGGCTCCCACCTGTAATCTTAGCACTTTGAAAGGCCAAGGCAGGTAGATCACCTGAGGTCAGGAGTTTGAGACCAGGCTGGCCAATATGGTGAAACCCCGTCCCTACCATCTCTGCCAAAAAATTAAAAAAATTCACCAGGCATGGTGGCGTGCACCTATAGTCCCAACTACCTGGGAAGTTGAGGCAGAAGAATCACTTAAACTCAGGAGACGGAGGTTGCAGTGAGCCGAGATCATGCCACTGCTCTCCAGCCTGGGTGACACAGCAAGACTCTGTCTCAAAACAAGAAAACCACTGAGGTCTTCCTAGAGAGTAATGGTCATCTGCACAGTGCAGCCCATCATGCATTTTTTTCTTTTTTCTTTTTTTTTTTTTTTTTTGTCGAGACAGGGTCTCACTATGGTTACCCAGGCTGGAGTGCAGTGGTGTGACCTCGGCTCACTGCAGCCGTGACCTCCCAGGCTCAGATTATTCTTTTGCCTCAGCCTCCTGAGTAGCTGTGCGGGCCTAAAGGTGTGCACCACCACGCCTGACTAGTTTTTTGTATTTTTAGTAGAGAAGGGTTTTGCCATGTTGGCCAGGCTGGTCTCAAACACCTGGGTTCATGCAATCCACCTGCCTCAGCCTCCCAGAGTGCTGGGATTACAGGCAGGAGCCACTGTGCCTGGCCCTGTCATGGGTTTTTCTTATGTGCAGAGTCCTTATTCAAATCCACAGTGATTTCCCAGTTGACATACAGACAAGAACTATGGATTTTTAGAGAATATCCAAGTTATAGGCCGGGTGTGGTGGCTCACACCTGTAATCCAAGCACTTTGGAGGCCAAGGAGGGCGGATCGCCTGAGGTCGGGAGCTCAAGACCAGGCTGAACAACATGGTGAAACCTCATCTTAAAAAAAAAAAAAGAGAGAATATCCAAGTTATAATTGAGTCAAACTGCAGACAGGGGGTATCATTTTGAGCACCACCCCCCAGTTTGGTGGAAAAGAAAGTTGTGATACTGTGAAATATATATTTTGGGTTTTGTCCAGGGTTCCTGGCTCACAGTTGCTAAAAATCTTGTAATTTCCTAAGTGACTAGAGGAATCAGAGTATCTTTTGTTAGAAGATTTGGCCTGTCTGTAATCCCACCACTTTGGAAGGCTGAGGCAGGCAGACTGCTTGAGCCCAGGAGTTCAAGACTAGCCTGGGCAACACAGTAAGACCCCATCTCTACAGAAAATACAAAAATTAGCCAGGCATAGGGGTGTGTGCCTATAGTCTCAGCTACTGGAGAGGCTGAGATGAGAGGATCACCTGAGCTCAGGGAGGTCAAGGCTATAGTGAGCTATACTCCAGCCTGGGTGACAGCGTACGACTCTGTCTCAAAAAAAAAAAAAAAAAGGCTGGGCACTCCAGCTCACATCTGTAATCCCAGTACTTTGGGAGGCCATGGTAGGTGGATGGCTTGAGCTTAGGTGTTTGAGACCAGTCTGGGCAACATGGCGAAACCCCATCTCTACTAAAAATAAAAAAATAGCTAGATGTGGTGGTGTACACCTGTAGTCCCAGCTACTCAGGATCCTGAGGTGGGAGAACTGCTTGAACCCTGGGGATGAAGGCTGCAGTGAGCCAAGATTGTGCCACTGCACTCCAGTCTGGGTGGCAGAGTGAAGGAGACCCTCTCTCTCGGAAAAAAAATGGCCTTTTGTCTTCAGTTCTTAAAAAAGCTCTAGAAGAGTTCCAGAGTGAAAGGTGAAAGAAATGTCTTGAGTTATTCATAACCATCTCCTTTCTACCACAGCTAAGTTTATGTTAATAAGGAGATTTTTGGAAAGCCCCTACAAACCACAGGATGGGAGGCTTGTTGCCAGGGAAACCAACCATGTGATTAGAGCCTTGAAACTTTCAGCTGTGTCCCCACCTCCAGGGAGGGAAGAGAAAACAAAGTTGAGTTAATCACCACTAGTGAATGACGCGATTAATCATGTCTCCATAATAAAGCCACCATAAACACCCCAAAACAGGGCTCAGAGAGCCTTCTGGTTGGTAAATAAGAACATAACCATGTGTCCAGAGGTATCTCTTCATCTGGCTGTTCATTTGTATTACTTTAAATAACCTTTGTGGGGCTAGGCACAGTGGCTCACGCCTGTAATCCCAGCACTTTGGGAGGCCGGGCAGGGTGGATCAGTTGAGGTCAGGAGTTCGAGACCAGCCTGACCAACATGGTGAAACCCCATTTATACTAAAAATACAAAAATTTTCCAGGTGCGATGGGTCACACCTGTAATCCCAGCACTTTGAGAGGCCTAGGTGGGTGGATCACGAGATCAAGGGATTGAAACCATCCTGGCCAACATGTTGAAACCTCGTCTCTACTAAAAATACAAAAATTAGCCGGGCATGGTGGTACACGCCTATAGTTCCAGCTTACAGGAGACCGAGGCAGGAGAATTTCTTGAACCTGGGAGTGGAGGTTGCAGTGAACCCAGATCACACCACTGCACTCCAGCCTGAGCAATAGAGCAAGACTCCGGCTCAAAGAAAAAAAATTAGCCAGGCATGATGGTGGGCACCTGCAATCCCAGCTACTTGGGAGGCTGAGGCAGGAGAATCACTTGAACCTGGGAGGTGGAGGTTGCAGTGAGCCAAGATTGTGCCATTGCACTCCAGCCTGGGCAACAAGAACAAAACTCCGTCTCAAAATAATTAATTAATTAATTAATTAATTAACTTAAAAATAAATAAAATAAAATATTCTTTGTAGGCTGGGCACAGTGGTTCACAACTGTAATCCCAGCACTTTGGGAGGCAAGGCAGGTGGATCTCGTGAGGTCAGGAGTTCGAGAACAGCCTAGCCAACATGGTGAACCCTTTTTTTTTTTTTTGAGATGCAGTTTCACTCTGTCACCCAGGCTGGAGTACAAGTGGCATGATCTTGGCTCAATGCAACCTCCACCTTCCAGGTCCAGGCAATTCTCCTGCCTCAGCCTCCCAAGTATCTGGGATTACAGACAGGCACTACCATGCCTGGCTAAAAAAATGGTTTTAAAAAAAATTAACCAAGCATGGTGGCATACACCTGTAGTCCCAGCTACTAGGGAGGCTGAGGCAGAAGAACTACTTGAGCCTGTGAGGTTGAGTCTGCACTGAGCTGTGATCTTCCCACTGCACTCCAGCCTGGGTGACAGAACATAGTCATACAATATAATAACAATAATAGTAATAACGGAACCTCTCAGTATTGAAGTCCAAATGTGTGTCACCACATATACTGAGTGCTGTCAAAAACTGAAAACTCAGGCCAGGTGTGGTGGCTCACACCTGTAATCCCTGCACTTTGGGAGGCTGAGGTGGGAGAATTGCTCGAAGCTAGGAGTTTGAGACAAGTCTGGGCAACATAGCAAGAACCCTGTCTCCAAAAATAAAACAAAAAGCAACAGGAACAGTATAGCATCTGCAGACAGAGAAGTAGCAGCAAATCAGTGGAGGCCAGGATTGAGATTTCCACAGCCACCATGACCATCCCCATTTGGGATTTTGGTAGACAGGAAGGACGGTGACCCAGACACTGAAAATTATCAGCACGCTGAACTTAAGGACTGGCCTCATTGAAAACGTCACACAAGCTTCTGGCCAGAAAAGCCACACTGAAGCTCCAATGAGCCAAGGAACCCAGGATTCACAGAACATCAATAACTAAATGTGGTTTTATGTGAAGATGACGTATTCAGGCTCATATTATGTATCCATATGTGTAAAGGCTGTAGTCATTCCCCATGAAATTCCTCCCCCCTCAGCCTCCCAAAGTGTTGGGATTACAGAGACTTACTTAGATCAGGGAATAGATAGCAATGATGGAACTGGGTACGCCTGATACCAACCAGTGCCTTATCCCTCTCTTGTACGGTAACCTTGAAGGTCAGAACCACAGTGATCATTTTGGCCAAACTATGCAAACAAGTAAACATAACGCCAAATATGTGGTTTTTACATTTTTTTTTGAGACAGGGTCTGGCTCTGTTGCCCAGGCTGGAGTGCAGTGGCACCATCACAGGTCACTGCAGCCTCAACCTCCCAGGTTGAAGCCATCCTCCCGCCTCAGCCTCCTGAGGAGCTGGGACTATAGGCACATGCCATCACGTCCAGCTAATTTTTTGTATTTATTTATTTTTTGTGGGGGTGGGGTCAGAGTCTCACTCTGCTGCCCAGGCTGGAGTACAGTGGTGTGATCTCAGCTCACTGCAACTTTTGCCTCCCAGATTCAAGTGATTCTCGTGCCTCAGTCACCCAAGCAGCTGGGATTACAGGTGTGTCCCACCAGGCCCAGCTAATTTAAAAAATATTTTTAATAGAGATGAGGTTTCACCATGTTGGCCAGGTTGGTCTTGAACTCTTAGCCTCAAGTGATCTGCTCACTTTGCCTTCCAAAGTGCTGAGATTATAGGCATGAACCACTGCACCCAGCCAATTTTTTTATTTTTTGTAGAGACAGAGTTTCACTATGTTGCCCACACTGATCTTGAACTCCTAGACTCAAGCACTCCTTCCACCTCAGTCTCCCAAAGTGCTAGGATTATAGGCATGAGCCACTGCACGCAGCCCCAGTGTAATATTCCAAAGGATGCAAGTGGCTGTAATGTGATGGCCAGTGAAGGTAAGGGACAATGAAGTTACAGGGTGAGGGCAATGAACAGGACATACCTGAGGGCCTCGTTATTGGCCTTGACTATAGGAGTGTCTTGATGCTTCACAAAGACCCCAAGGACCCCCCACAAAGAGGCCACAGAAGCACAGGCCCAAAAAGTCATTATAAACCAGGAAGGTTGCCACACTGACAGGTAGCCATCTCACTTACAGTTTGAGTCTTGACGTTTTGTCCATGGTGTACACTGTTCTGCATCTGATTAGAAAGGGGAGGATGCATTTTGTGAGTTTCAGCAATTTAGAACCAAGTGTTACATTTGACAACTGTGGATGCATTGCTTCCCCTGCATCTACCTGTATACACAAAGCTACAAGAGGGTGGTTCATGAGAGTTTTCAAGATTACACTGTCTCCTGTATAGTGGGGAAAATGAAACATGTTTCTACTTTAAAACAATTTTTAGAGACAATCTCTCTCTCTCCCAGGCTGGAATGCAGTGGCACAATCTTGGCAAACTGTAACCTCAAACTCTTGGCATTAAGTGATCCTCCTGCCTCAGCCTCTGAAGTAGCTAGGACTACAGGTGAACACCATGCCCAGCTAATTAAAAAAAAATTTTTATCATCCTAAGTGCAATGATGCAGAAACAGAAAGTCAAAAACTGCATCTTCTCACATATAAGTGGGAGCTAAACAAATAGATAAACATGGACAAACAGAGTGGAATAATAGACATTGCAGATGCCAATAGGTCAGAGAGACAGAGGGGATGAGGGATGAAATATTACCTACTGGGTACAATATGAACTATTTGGGTGATGAGTGTACCAAAAGTCAGACATCATCCCTATGAAATAAATCCACGTAACACAAGTGCATTTGTAACCATAATCTACAAAAAGAAAAATAAAAATGGAAAGCAATAAAAACATGCTTAAACTAAAAAAAAAAAAATTCCTTCCAGAGTAAAGTGCAGTTTACTGAACACGTCTCATAGATGTGGTTGGTCTGAAAAGAGTCCCTGTGCCCAGGTTAGGGTTGCAATTTCCCACCAGAGCCAAGTGCTCGGGTATCCTACGGTTTCTTTTCTCTTTCTTTCCTTTCCTTTTTTCCCCTCCCCCTCCTTGAGATGGGTTCTGGCTATGTTGCCGAGACTGAACTCAAACTCCTGGAATCACGCGATCCTCCCACCTCAGCCCATCCACCTTCCCCCTACCCCGCTCCCAGCAGCTGAGACTACAGGTGTGTGCCACCACGCCCTAGCTTGGGGTTACTTTTCTAAAGTGCCAAATGTGTGAAGGTGGGAAAAAGAAAGGGGGAAGCATGCACGCTGTTACAGTCAAGGATTAAAATGCAGCCACACTTTTTATTACACATGATGGGGTAACTGTCCGTTTATAAATAAGGGTCACTATTTCATAAGAGGCCTTACAACATTATGCCAAGCCCCTAGTACCTGGAGCACATCAGACCCTCCTGTTCCTGTGCGGCCTTGACTAGACGACCACTTGCTCTGGGCTTGCTCCTCGAGGGGTCGCTCCATCTGGAAACTGAGACTGGAATTCCTGCGCATCCCAGTCCCCGCATCCAGAAACACTGCAGGAAGACTTCCGTGTCCGACCCGAGATCCGGAACAATTTCTGCTTCAACACAATTGTCCACGGAGGGCACTAGTTCCGTCCCACCGGCGGAAGCGGGGTCTGCCTAGCTACGAGACCTGCCGCCTAGCTGTCATTTGGACAAAAGGGGGCGGGGCTGTATTAATTGCCCAATCAGAGGCGCCGCCGGAAAGAAGGGTACCGCTTCGCTGCGCAAATGCGTGTTACGTCACTATGCGATCGGATTATGCTCAGTGTAGGGTCTTCTGGCCCCTTGATGCGTCAGGTTACTATTTACCTGCAACTGATGCGCTGTCCCCTGTGCTGACAGCGTGAACCGTAGGGACGAAACCAGGACACCTCCGAGGCCGGAAAATGGTGAGTGTGTAGGGCGGGACTAGTTGGAACCGGCCGTTGTCGTGGGACCCGGGCGTCTCCGTGGTCACCTACGGCGGCAGTGTGGGGCTGGACTGGCAGCCGGGACTCCAACCGTCCTGTCCAGTCCCTGCGCGGCAGCTGCAGACCCAGCCCTGGAGCCCTCTCTGGGGAGCTTTCCCAGGTTGTGCAGGAACCACAGGAGGGTCATGGGAGAGTCCCGCCTTGTATGTGGGGTTTGTGTGGGAGGAGCTGCAGTCTATGGGGTCCCCAGTCCCTACCTTCTTCCCAGAGGCGATTTCCCCTGAGTCTCCCAGAGATGTTGGAAGCAGAGCCTCAAATGCACTACCCTGTCCCCCAGCCTAGCTACTACTACGGCGGCTCATAAATCCCTGGATTTCCAGATCCCTCCCCGCATTCCCAAACGCCTACTTCCCCCTCCAATGGAAAACATCATCACCAACTCTTTGTCCTGCATGGTGCACTTCAAACACACGAAGTATTTTAAAAATCTTTTTTCCGATGGATGCCTCTTTTAAAAGATTTATTTCTTATTTGTGGATATTTTACATGAGAGAAAAATCAGGAAAATTATTCACCTGGAACTACTCTGCATAAAATGCTGTGCCTCTCATCCTGGCATCTTTCCAGGGCACAGACACCCTATGGGAACTCCTTTGGGTTGAGATTCCTTTTTGTATACATTCTTGGGTGATCTCTCCTTTCAGCACAGTTTCGGATTGGCACTGTCCCTCCTTAGGTTTATGACCTTGAAAAGATTTATTCACTTGAATATCAATTTTCCAATAAATATAAAATATGTGTTATCAGAAGAACTTGAGAGACAGTATAAAATATTTCCAAACAGACAAAAAAGAAGTGAATCTCAAAAAAATCCCAGTATTACGTGTTAAAAATTCTTTGTTCTTCGCCTGAGCACATGGAATATTTCTGAGGTCTGTTCTTTTAGTTTGATGATTTTCTTTTCTTTTCTTTTCTTTTTCTTCTTCTTTTTTTATGAGACAGAGTCTTACTCTGTTGCCCAAACTGGAGTGCAGTGGCTCAATCTCAGCTCACTGCAACCTCTGCCTCCCAGTTTCAAGCAATTCTCCTGCCTCAGCCTCCTGAATAGCTGGGATTACAGGTGCCCACCACCATGCCCAGCTAATTGTTGTATTTTTAGTAGAGACAGGGTTTCTCCATGTTGGCCAGGCTGATCTCAATCTCCTGACCTCAGGTGATCCACCTGCCTTGGCCTCCCAAAGTGCTGGCATTACAGGCATGAGCCACTGTACCTGGCCAGTTTGATGATTTCAAATGGTATTCCAGGACTTAAACTTGCAACACCTAGAAGCTTTCAGATATGAGTAATACTTTAGCAAACTATTCCTTGCCATGGAAATAATTAAGTGACATTATCATTTTCCTTTCTTTTCTTTTTTTTTTTTTTTAGGAGATGAGGTCTGGCTGTGTTGCTCAAGCTGGTCTTGAACTCCTGGGCCCAAGCAATCCTCCAGCCTCAGCATTCCAAAGTGCTAAAATTACAGGCATGAGCCAGTATGCCCCGCTCGACATTATCATTTTCTGAAAGCAATAGTGGGTTTTCTTATTGTTAGCAGAAGTGCCTTAAATTTCTCTTACTTCCTTTATACATAAACACTGGGTTTGAGTTATTCTGCTAGATTTTTTTTTTTTTTTTTTTTTTTAGACCAAGTCTTGCTCTGTTGCCCAGGCTGGAGTGCCTTGGCTTGCTGCAACCTCTGCTTCCTGGGTTCAAGCAGTTCTCCTGCCTCAGCCTCCCGAGTAGCTAGGATTACAGGCATGCACCACCACACCGGCTAATTTTTGTATTTTTAGTAGAGACAGGATTTTTGCCATGTTGGCTATGCTGGTCTCGAACTCCTGGCCTCAAATGATCCACCCACCTTGGCCTCCCAAAGTGCTGAGATTACAAGGCAGGAGTCACTGAGCCTGGTCTACACTTTCACTCTTGAAAACAATTGTATTCTGGAGGACTATGAGGGAGGGGAGAGGTCTTTTTCACAATCTAGGGAACACTCAGGACTTTATCCTCAGAATAAATCTGATTTATTAATAATTAATCAGAATCTCTGTTGGGTATTTTTTTCCCTAAACTCCCAAGCAACTCAAATGAGATGGAATTATACATTAGTAGCTGAGAACCTCTGGTCCCATATAACCCTCTCATTTTATACACAGAAAAATTAAGGTCCAAAGAAGTTAGTTGACATCTGAACCTGTGCAAGATCACATGCGTGGTTAGTAGCAGAGCTTGGCTTAAAACCAGATCTCCATTAATTTACAAATCCAATAAGCATCTATCAAGGACATTCTAGGGTTGTTGGCCCACCACCTAGTTGCCACTCAAGAATACAGTAAGTCAAAGCTGGTTGATAGCTAAGGATATCCTAGGCTGATCTTGATTCAAGTTAAAAGGTAAGAGTACGGCGTGATGGGTCTGGCCTTCTCTCTTCCAAATAGTGGTATGTGATTCAGAACTCTGGAAGTTTGAGGAATCCTTTGATCTGGGTAAAATCCATCACTACCTCTGACCCACTCTCCTATTTACTAGTTCCAGGGGGCCCTCCACTTACCCAGATCAAATGTGCAGCACAAAAGTCAGGACAGGGGACAGGAGCTGGGCGCTCCAGTGCACTTCACTGAAACCTTGGTCACTGGGGCTGAGAGCTGGAGAAGGGAGAGCTCACTCCTTGGCCCTACGTATAGAAGAAGAAAAGGAAGTTAATTTGGCAGTTACTGGTTTTTTGAAAGAAGCTATGTCCAAAATATTTTTTAACGCTGTCCTTTCATTCCTAATACCAACCCCCTCCCTTCCAAGGCACAGCTACTGTTATCACAGTGGCTTACATGGGATAGGCTAATTATATATAATTACATCTTCTTCCTAAGGGTGAACTGCTAGGGTGTGAGAAAAGATATAGTTCAATTTTTGAACTCAACCATTCCTATATGTAGCAATTCATGAATACAGGTTTGCATATGAGAAATTGTATCCTGAATGGGGCATCATCAGTAGTAGAAGCAAATCCTTTTAAAGCACTTGCTTTGAAAAGAGCAAGAAAAATAGAAAAATAAGGGACTGTTCAAGATAAGAGTTGATCTTGACTCATTAAAAACTTAATTGGGCTAATATGTCTTTAGTCTTTTACAAATAACACAATTATTACTTCCCATTCACAGAATACTTACTTGAGGGGTTAGGTGTTTATTCCATTCGAAAGTAAATTAAGTCATATCCACTCAGTTTGTGAATTTACCCACATCTTGCTTCACTTCCCTTTCCCTCCATCTACCTATGCTCTGATTCACTGGTCCATTCTGAAGCAAGCTCTCATAACCTACCCCTGAATTCACTGGCCCATTCTGAAGCAAGATCTCATAACCTGGGTACCAGGAATCCTCTGAAAGGTGTACAACATTTTGAATGGGTATGCATTTTTTTTTTTTTTTCTGGGGATAAAGTTCCTAGTGTCCACAGATTTTGAAAGAGACCTGTCTCCTCCCTCATAGCCCTCTAGAGTAGCTTTGAAGGGTGAAGGTGGGGAGAAGATAATGATGTTGATAGTTGTTGGTACCTACAATAAAGCATTTTATGAAGTTGGTCCTGCAACTAGCCTTCAAAAGAAGGATTAAAAGAGTTCATGAAATTTGATCTATCTTCCAAAAAATAAAACATACTTTGAGAGGCACAAAATGATTAAATTTATCCATACCGACTGTGTCTTCTGTGTAAGATTTCACTAGTTTGAAACCAAAAGAAAGGAAATCATGATCTCATTTTTCTTGTTTTTAACTTTGTTAACTCAATGGTAATGAGAACACCCGGGAATATGGACGTTCTTCCTATTTAGCATGATTTCCCTAGAAAACTCTTTCACTTGGGTTACTAAAATGCAGACTACCTGCAACGGTAGAAAAATTAAGATACGAGGGGCACACGTGTTATTTAGAATGCGCTGAAAACTCAACTGATTTTGATTGTCAATTAAATAGACCGTGCACACCTGCATCTGTACCTCACAAGTCAATCCATTGGTCGTTAGAAACGTCCTCAGTCTTCCATTCTTCAGTTTCTAGCAAAGCACCTCTACGCCAAAGGCACTGAAATACTTGTTGGATTGAGTCAATTCTTTTGGTTTCGCTCATAAATGAATGAGGAACGTGTAACTCTGTATAGTTTCAGAGTAGTTAAAGAGAGAGAGAAAAAAAGAAATGCGATGTAACAGAACTGGGGCTTCGGGTGTGACCTAATAGACTAGAAAGCTTTCCAACAGTGCACTTAAGATATGAGCCACAGCAACCTTACCTGGGAATTATTCACCCTGAGTTTCTTTCTAATGCAAATTAGTTTGAATTTCTCTCTCCTCCCTCCTGTCCCCTGCCTGAAAGTCTCCTGATAGAAAGCAATACTACAGTTATTAGAAGGAATGCCTGGCAAAAATACATTTTAAATTTCATTTTCAAAAAGGCTGATACTTCCTAATGCATACTCCGAATTCCGCTGCATTTCTATGCTGTAAATTCCTAAACTTTAGATAATACATTTTTATATCTAGTGCACATTGTTCAGTTTTCAGACAGGAACAAGCTGAATCACAGCATGTCCCCGCAAAAGGTGGCTTTTTGTTGTTGTTCTAAGAGTCTCCATGAATGCTGTTTAAATTCTAGACTCCACAGTACTCATCGAAGCTAGGAAAGGAATCTTGCCCACACCACAGCGTATCTGACGGAGGCTTTCTTCGCAGCTAGCAGATCAGATCCTTGCAGCTGTTTCTTCTGTAGGTCTCTGAGCTCACTGAGAACGTCCAGCACGCCTTCCCGGCGGGGCCTGGCCCAGGTGCGCCCTGGATGAGGCCGAGTCAACTAAGGCAACTGGTTCCCGATCAACTCAATCTTTCCCAAAAATAAATATTGCCGCGAGCTTCCAGAGTCCAGCGTGTCAGAGCCTCTATGATGGCAGAGCACCTGCCGCGATACCTGAATAGTGGGGTCCTCCCGACAGGAGGCCAGGACCAAATTTTAAGGCTGTCAGGCTCTGAGCAGTTCCTTAGCGAAGTCGGGGGCCGGGGGTTCGAGCCTCGCCCGACGCTGAGCGGAGGGTCCAGTCTCGGGACCACAGCCCCGCTCCCCGGGAGCTCCGGACGGCCGAAGGAGGGCACAGGCGGAGGCGGCGCCGGTCTCCGGAGAGAGGCCCAGAGGCATGGCCGAGGGCTGGTTTTGTGTAATTCGATTTGGATACCAGCAGGCCAGACCCAAAGGGTCGGGTGCCGGCCACCGCAGGGCCAGAGGAGGGTGTTTCGGAAGCAGAGCCAGGGCGCGCGGGAAAACAGGAAACCCGAACTGGAAACGGCAAAGGGCTGGACGAGCACCGAGTGGACCCGAGGAGGCAAACGTGAAGTGAACACGGCGTGTGGAGCTGCAGAGGGCGAGGGGACGAGCGTGCAAAGGGGAGCGCTTCGTGAGACTGCTTCCCCGCGCAGAGGCCGGCAGAGTGCGGGCAGGTCAGCGCTGTCGCCCGCTCGTTTAGCCCGGGCGAGGAAGAATTGGCGGTGACAGCCAGGACCCCTGCTGGGGTGGGCCCGCGGCCTCAGCCCAGCCCCCTCCCGAGGGAACGCGACCCCCGGCCCCGCGGCCGCCCGCGCGCACTCACCGGCCCCGGCTGCTCTGGGCGGAGCCGCCCCGCCGCGCTCCCCAGCCGCTGCAGCCTCCACGCGTGCAGTCTCCAGGTGCGGCTCTCGGAGGAGGCGCCGCGGGCACAGCCGGCCGCACCCCGGACCTCCGGGTAACCCGAGCCCGCCCCGCCCCGCCCCGCCAGGGCCAGGCCCCGCCGCCATCCTCCGCGCTGGGACGCCGGGGCGGGGGCATCCCTGCCCCCTAGGGGTCTCTTCCCAAACACCTAGAACTCTCCAGAGTGTGCTTGGGATTTAACACCTTGGTCGTCCAGCCCCGCACAGGTACTCAGAGGACGCAGACTTCCTTCTCTACGGCCCAGGAGTTTCTCCGGGTGGCATTCTTGTCGCCCTGAGGTGGAACGTCAGCAGAGGTTCGAGGCTGAAGCAAGCACAATAACCAAGGCATAGCGTTCAAGTGGAAAACATTACGTATTATGATTTTAAAATAAACGAAACAAAACCCTGACTTATCTTTTCAATTACAATTATTATAGAGACTCAGATTCGTACAGGAACGTTCGAAAACAGGAAATCCTGAACACAATGCGAATTTTTTTTTTTTTAAATTTTCAAAAAGCTTTGATGAACTGCCTTCGGTTAACACTTTATTTGCAAATATTGACTACTTATTGCACAACAAGGCAATGCATATGGATTCTTTTCCGGGGATTTAAGTTCGAATTTACAAAACAATTTGTTTTTTATTACTTAGAATAACGTAACATGTTACCCCAAGGTGGGAGATCACACACACACACACACACACACACACACACACACACACACACGGAAATTGTTTTGCTTCTAACAATTGGGATACAAGAGGGCACCACAGCCAGAGTGCCGAGATCAAGAGGGTGAGGGATGGAAAATGATTTCAAATACACACTTCCCTCTGGCTTTATATCTTAGCAAGGATTATAGTTGGTTCATTAAGAGCATCTTTTTTTGCTTTGTGCATTTCTGCGCGTGCACACTGTTGTGACACATTCTGCCACGGAGACCCCCCCACCTCCAGAAACGACGCCAGGCCTTCGGCTTGGAGCGCTGGTGCTGTTCATCCGAGAGGAAGGGCTGGACATTCCCTCCGTACTCCACACGAGGGCGCTCTTTTCAAGGGCACGAGACCACTCTCCGAGTCCCGATTTGAGCAAACCAAATTTGCTTTTCTCCATGCTTTTGAACATCTCTAAACAAATCTTAAAAGGATGAGTTACTAAGGAGGAGTTGGGCTTCTGGGACATGTATTTCTGGTGTCCTTCATTTCCCACTTGGCCTTTGCCGTCCTGTGAAATTATTTTGTCATATACATGTCTGTGGACCAGTTCTTCTTACACTACAGTGTGCATAGGAATCACCTGCGGATCCCGTTAAAAATGCAGATTCTGATTCAGTAGGTCTGGGATGGGGTCTGAGATATGCATTTCTAACAGGCCCTTAGGTGATCCTGATAGGCTGCTGGAGGACCAAACTTTGAGTAGCAACACTGTAGACAGTTACATGATAAACTGCTTTTGCAGGTAACACCAGGTACCGAATATACTATCACAACAATAGTGATGTTGCTAACACCTGTTCAGTGTTTACATGTAGTAGGCACTGTTCTGAGCACTTTACATGTATTTACTTGTAGATACTGCTATTATTTCTAGTTTAGAGATGAGTTTACTTTTAAGATGCATCTTCCCCACCCCCGACCCCCTTCCCGTCCTTGCTGGCTTAATTTCATGTCTTTGGTATTAGAATATTAGGGAGAGCATCAGGAAGAACAGCTAGTGGACGCTGGGCTTGATGCCTAGGTGATGGTTGACCTGTGCAGCAAACCACTGGCCCACATTTACCTATGTAATAAATTTGCACATCCTGCATATGTACTCCAGAACTTAAAAACTGATGAAAGAAAAAGAAAGTTAAAAAAAGCATACTAAAAAGATCGAAAAAGGTACACTCAGAGAATTGTCTTCCCTCCTTTATTCCACCCATTCTACCCAATCCTTTGTGAGTAAACAACTTCATGATTTCTCATCTATTCTTTTCGTGTTTTTATAAAGCCACATAGATTTTTTTTTTTTTTTAAATGTGTTCTTGTTTCCCTTCCTCTCCTCTCCTTTTTTGGCACAGAAGTCTCTCTCTGTCACCCAGGTTGGAGTGCCGTGGCACAATTATGGCTCATTGAAGCCTCCAATTCCTGGGCTCAAGCAGTCCTTCCTCCTCAGCCTCCTAAAGTGCTACGATCACAGGCGTGAGCTACTGTGCCTGGCCTCCCCTTCTTTCTTACAGAAAAGGTGGTATTCTTCAAATGCTCTTTTACACCTAACTCTTTCTACTTACCAGTATCTTTGGAAATCACTCCACATTACCTCACAGAAATCTTCCTTCTTTTTTTTTTTTTTTTTAAATTAACAGCTACACAGTAGCATGTTGCATGTATGTACCATAGTGTGTTCAAATACTCTTCTATGTTTGGATAGTTATGTATTATACAATATTTTGTGGTTACAAATAATGCTGCAATTAATAACTTTGAGCATGTACCTTTTCATATTTTTGGCAGTGTATCTTTAGGATAAGTTCCTAGAAATAGGATCAAGTGTTTGCTGGGTCAGAAGGTAAATGCATGTGTAGTTTTCTTAGCTATTGCCATAATCCTCTCCTCAGGACTTATGTCATTTTGCATTCCTACCAGCAAGGTATGAGAAGGCCTATGTTTCACAGCCTTTCCAAGCTTATATTGTAAAGCCTTTGAATTTTGCCAGTTTGATGGGTTAGAAGTGGTATCTCAGTGGGGTTTCTTTTACACCTCTATTATAATGAGTGATATTTAAAACCTTTTTTTATGTTGAAGGGCCATTTTTTAATGTTGATTTTCATGAATTATCTATTCAGATCTTTCACTCATTTTTCTATATAATTTTTGGTCTATTTTTACCTTTGATTTAAAAAATCTTTGTATATTAGGAGTATTAGCTATTTATCTGTGATATATGTTACAAATATACTCTCTCAATTTCTCATTTGTATTTTGTCTTGAAAGCATTGTTTTTGCTGACAGAACTGTACTTATTTTTAAAGACACACACATATATTTTTATTTAATTCTTATAATAGTTTCATGACTAGCTATTATTTCTCTCAGATCACACAGACAGGCTAATGTTAACTGACTTGCCCAAGCATGTAAAGCTAATAAGTAGCATAGTATAAATTTTTTTGTGTGAATACTTATGGATATATTTATTATTTTAATAACTGTTAATTTTTCAAATCCCATGTGGCAGACATTGAGACTGTACTGGCAAATTGCTTGCATGGAATTTACAGCTTAACAGAGGAGGAGAGACCAGAGTTTGGTTAATCACACTAATAAGACTGTAACTACCAACTTGGATAAATGCTCTAAAGGCAAATCCAGAAGTATGAGCACATTTAAATGAGAAAACCCAATCCAGATCAGGAAGGGGTGGGGTGTCAAACATTAGGAGTCAATTAGATAAAGGGGTGGAGGAGTCAGCACCTGCAAACACCTGTAGGTGCAAGTGACATGGCACATTGGAAAGACAGAAATGAGCCTGAAGAGGGCCCCGGTGGGTGGAGCACAAAGGGTAGAGTGGCATAAGATAAAGCTGGAGAGGAAGGCAGGGCCAGGTCAGCTCAGCCCTAGCAGGTCATGTTAAGAATTTTGGTTTTTGTCCTAAGAGCAATGTGAACTTTTTTTTTTTTTTTTTTTTTTTGAGACAGAGTCTCACTCCATCAACCAGGCTGGAGTACAATGGTGCCATCTTGGCTCACTGCAAACGCTGCCTCCCAGGTTCAAGTGATTCTCCTGCCTCAGCCTCCTGAGTAGCTGGGATTATAGGCATGCGCCACCACGCCTGGCTCATTTTTGTATTTTTAGTAGAGATGGGGTTTCACCATGTTGGCCAGGCTGGTCTCAAACTCCTGACCTCAGGTGATTTGCTCGCCTCAGCCTTCTAAAGTGTTGGGATTACATGCATGAGTCACTGCGTAGGGTCCACGTGAAGGCTTTGAAGAGGCTGAGCAGGGGATGACATGATCGTATTTGCACTTTGAAAAGATCCACCGCATCACTGATTGCAAAATGGATCAGAAAGGACCAGAAAGGATGCAGCAGGGGACTGAACGCCGGCGACTGTAGTAATTATTATCAACAAGTAGACTGAGAAAACACAAACAGGACAGTAGGCAGCAAACTGGAAGAAGGCAAAGGCAAGGCCACCACTAGATGTTATGAGAATTAGAAAGTGGTGCCTCCTCCAGGGAAAAACCAAAATTTAAAAAGGGTCCTTTGTGTCTATCCTGCTTGAAGTTTGCTAAACTTTTTGGATCTGTAGATTTATAGGTCCTTTCAAATTCAGAAACTTCTAGTTATTAGCTCTTCAAATAAATAAGAGGGAGTTCATCAGGTGTGTAAAGTTATCTATTTTATATGTGTATTGAATGACATCTTCGATTCTTTGGTTTTTCTTTTTTCGAGACAGGGTCTCACTCTCACCCAGGCTGGAGTGCAGTGGCACAATCTTGGCTCACTGCAACCTTCATCTCCTGGGTTCAAGCAATTCTCATGCCTCAGCCTCCCTAGTAGCTGGGACTACAGGTGCCCACCACCATGCCCAGCTAATTTTTTTTTTCAGCAGAGACAGGGTTGCACCATTTTGGCCAGGCTAGTCTTGAACTCCTGACCTCAAGTGATCCTCCCACCTCGGCCTCCCAGATATCTTTGGTTTCTAATCCATCTTTTCTTGATGAAGTCTGGCAGTTCCAGATAAAATTTATGATATTTGCCAAATTTTCAATATTTATAAAATTGCAACATTGCGATTTCTTTTCTCATTTTAAATATTCAATTTTGTACCTAATTTTGTATTTCTTATATTGAGGTCTTTTTTTCTTAGAGATTCTACCAAATTGTGTAAGTTTCAAGCTCCCCAAACCTGGATCTGCCCCAATCCCAAGCAGCATAGTAGGTAATATTGACTTGGGGTGAGAGTGTCACCCAAGGAATAGTGTAACCAACATATTGTTTATCTCTGGCTTAGACAGCTCCTCAATATCTCTTTCAGCTGAGGATCAGGTCTGTTTTCTTGGTTTTAGAAGCTTGACTACCAGGGTAGCATGAGCAGGGCAGGGCAGATGTGCCATCAGAGGTATTTAAACTATCAAATGCTGAGCATTTGTGTGCATTGAGTTTGAAACCAATCTAGTGGACTAACCTGTAGGTCAAAGTCTCATAGGACGCTAGGCCCTGGAACTTGTGTCACGGGGCTAGCAACTCAGTGTCTGATCCATCCAATTGGAAGACTTCAGTTGCCATGGCAATTGACAAAGCTATGTTGCTAAAATACTTACCTCAATACCCAAAGTCTCTCTATTAGAAACTCATTCTTTTGGATCTTGAAACAGTTCTGGAAGTTTAACACTACTTACTAAGATATAAATCCCTCAGGGAAAAGTTATATTATTATGTAATTGTTAATCATAACAATTTTTGTGAGATGTGTAAATGCCTACCACCATAAGTAAATGCCTGCCCTTTCTCTCTCTAATATGATAGTTGGTTAGTCGGTAGGACTGGGGATGAAGGCTGGTTTTCATGGTGTGGGAATTTGAACTGATTTCTGGTTACAGGAGGGTGTGTACTAGTCCGTTTTCATGCTGCTAATAAAGACATACCGGAGACTGGGCAATTTACAAAAGAAAGTGATTTATTGGACTTACAGTTCCACATGGCTGGGGAGGCCTCACAATCATGGTGGAAGGTGAAAGGCATGTCTCACATGGCGACAGACAAAAGAGAGTTTGTGCAGGGAAAATCCCCTTTTTAAAACCATCAAATCTCGAGGGACATATTCGCTATCACGAGAATAGCATGGGAAAGACCTGCGCCCATGATTCAATTACCTCCCACCGGGTCCTTCCCACAACATGAGGGAACTGTGGGAGTTATAATTCAAGATGAGATTTGGGTAGGGGCACAACCAAACCATATCAGAGGGTGTCTTAGGGAGAGACGCCAAAAGACAGCTTTCCTTCTTTGCTGTTTCATCAAGCTCCACATATAGAAGGTGCTAGAAAATAAGTATTCTGTTACAGTTAGGAAATTTAGAGGCAGAGCAAAGAACCATCTTGAAATCATTGAAAGTATCAGTATGAAAGAAATTATATGAATTAATAGTGATTGAGTTTCTTCTTTAGCCTTTAAGGAAGCTGTTTAGTTTCTGTTAAGGTGATTGTAGTGGTGTTAAAAAAATGTCTCATTATGTCTGGTCTCATTATGTCTGCTTTCTACGGTTGGTAATATTAAGGGGCTATTGTAATAACTTTGATGTAAGTTAGTTTACTGTTTCTAGTTTTATGATGCAATATTTCTTACACACATTTCTGTGCCTTTTTATTATTCACTTATATATCTCCATATATTTTTCTACCAGTACTCTCTCCATAAAAAGTTTTACTTTCCAGACATTATCTTCTCTTTCTTGGTTGCACTGACATGAATTGTGGGACAGGGGATCCAGGCACTAGAATATGGTAAAAGGGCCACTGGAGAGTGGAGACACCCCCATTGTCCTCACATGATCTCCCATGTCTATAAAGATAGCATCAGTTTACAGTCACGGTGGATTATTTAAAAAAAAAACTATAACCATTTATTTTTAATAAACACCCAAAGGACTACATGAGAGAAACAGTAGTCATGATAAACCCTCTCACCTCTGAACTGGAATTCTTTTAATAATAGCTGATTTTTTTTCTGAACAATACATACATGCATAGTCGCTTTTTGTTTTTATTACTATATTTTGTAGGTAAGCAGTTTGTAGTTAGTCTGGAGAAGTATGAAGCCTTGGTAAAATTATTGTCAGACAATTAAAAAATATCCTTAGCTGTCATCTCAGGACTCTCTTTAAATTCTGGTCTCCCAGCGTCTCTTCTTCACTCACTCCAACCATTCTCCACACCTCAGCCAGGGTGAAGTGACCCAAAGTCATCTGCTTAAAACCCTCCAATAGCTTCTCAATGAATGCCTCCTGGTTAAAGCTGAATTTTGTTAGAATGAGAAATTACTCCCCATCTGTTACCCCGGCAACATGGACCCCTTCCATCTTTTCAGGCTGCTTCTTATATAAGCCCCTCAAATCCAATGCTCTGTGTCTCCCCTGAGGAGCCAAGCTAGTTCCTGACTTTGTGTTTTTGCACATATACTTTTATTTTTAGAATATATCTTCCCACTGAGTCTGCCTGATACATTCTCCTTTTTCTTTTTGCTATATTTAGATCCTCACATGAAAATAGAGAATAATACAATAAACAATTTTGTATGAATACAATTCATTTAAACCTTAACATTATTGTATTCTTTTTTAAAAAAAGAAATAGAGCTGAGATCTTCTGCATACACTTCTCTGATCTTATTCCCCTACCTGAGGTAGCCACTATCATGAATTTTTAAAACTTTTATTTTTAGGGAGGGTCTCACTCTCATTGCCCAGGCTGGAATGCAGTGGTGCAATCTCAACTCACTGCAACCTTGTTTCCCAGGCTCAGGTGATTCTCCTACCTCAGCCTCCTGAGTACTACAGGTGCATGCCATCATGCCTGGGTAATTTTTTGTAGTTTTAGTAAAAATGGGATTTTGCTATGTTGCCCAGGTTGGTCTTCAACTCCTGGGCTCATGCCTCAGCCTCCTAAAGTGCTAGGATATAAGTGTGAGCCACCATGCCTGGTCTGTCATTTTATCTTTTATTTTAATTTTTTAATTTTTTAAAAACGGGGTTTCACCATGTTTTTCAGGCTGGTCTTGAACTCCTGACCTCAGGTGATACGCCCGCCTTGGCCTCCAAAGTGCTTGGATTACAGGCGTGAGCCACCACGCCCAGCCTGTCATTTTAATTATTAATAACTTGTCCTATTACCTTGGCTCACACTTAATAAATGTTTAAGAAGAGTTTAAAAAAACATTTGTTAATTGCTAGCATATAGAAATACAATGAACGTTTCAACTAGCAATAATTGTGCTTTGGGTAAATCCCACTGGCTATAATACTGCCATTGCACAAAATTACAATTGATCTTTTAAAACAATTTACTGTTTTTGATTGACAAATCATAATTGTACACATTTGTGGGTTTGATGTTTTGATATATGTATACAATGTGGCAGGATTAAATCAAGCTAATTAACGTATCCATCACCTCAGTTACCTATCATTTTTCATACTAAGACATTGGAAATTTACTGTTATTTTGAAATGTACAGTAAGTTATTATTGACTGTAGTCACTTTGCTGTGTAACAGATCTCAAAATTTCTTATTCTTGTCTATTTGATATTTTGTATCCTTGATCAACAACTCTCCATTCCCTTCTTCCCTACCCGCAGCCCCAACCCCAGCCCCTGGTAACCATTGCTCTGTCTACTTTCTACTTGTAGGAGTTCAACTTTATTAGATTTCACATATAAGTGAGATCATGCAATGTTTGTCTGTGTCTGGCTTATTTTACTTAGCTTAATGTTCTCCAGATTTATCCAAAAGTTGTCACAAATGACAGGATTTCTTTCCTTTTTAAGGCTGAATTGTGTATATATACCACATTGTCTTCTTTTATTTTTTGAGACAGAGTCTCACTTTGTCACCCACGCTGGAGTGTAGTGGTGCCATCTTGGCTCACTGCAATCTCCATCTCCTGGATTCAAGTGATTCTTGTGCCTCAGCCTCCTGGGTAGCTGGGATCACAGGCACTTGCCACCATGCCTGGCTAGTTTTTGTAGTTTTAATACGGGTTTCACTACGTTGGCCAGGCTGGTCTTGAACTCCTGGCCTCAAATGATCTGTCTGCCTAGGCCTCCCAAAGTGCTGGGATTACAGGTGTGAGCACCGCGCCTGGCCCCACATTTTCTTTACCCATTCATACACTTCTGGACACTTAGGTTGATTCCATGTCTTGGCTATTGTGAACAGTGCTACAGTGAACATGGCAGTGCAGATATTCCTTCAACATAATGATTTCAGCTCCTTTCCATATATACCCAGAAGTGGTATTTCTTGGTCATATGGTAGTTCTATTTTTAGTTTTTTGAGGAACTTTTATGCCAGTTTTCATAATGGCTATACTAACTTACATTCCCATCAACAATGAAGAAGAACCGTTGACCTTTGTATATTGATTCTGTATGCTGTAATCTTATAAAACCCAATTACTAGTTCTAGTAGCTTTTCATAGATTCTGTGGGCTTTTCTATGCACATAATCATGTTGTTTCCCAATGAAGACAGTTTTACATGTTACTTTTGAATCTGGATGCCTTTTTTTCTAAACTTACTGCTCTGGCTAGAATCTTTAGTACAATGTTGAATAGAAATGGTAAAAGGAAATGTTTTGTTCTTGAATTTAGGGAGAAAGCATCCAATTTTTCACCACTAACTGTCACTTGCAATTCTTTTATTTTTATTTTTTACTATTCTTTGAGACAGGATCTTGCTCTGTTGACCAGGTGGGATCGCAGCTTACTGCAGCCTCGACCTTCTGGGCTCAGTTGAGGCCAGATCCTCCCACATCAGCCTCCTGAGTAGCTGGAACTACAGTGCATGCCAGCATGCTCAGCTAATTTTAAGTTTTTTTGTAGAGATAGGGTCTCATTATGTTGCCCAGGCTGGATGTTTATAGACCACTCCCTTTTCCATGCTCATTAGACCCAAAATGCATGTCTACTGCAGCACCGTCTTCTTAGTATTGTATGTATTAGTTGGTATTTCTGAGTTTCTGTCCAGACTACACATTGAGAAAGAGAACCATATTTCACTCATGGTAGTTTCCCAAATAATGTACAATAGTATAGTAGATGTTTAATAGATTCTTATAAAAGAATATTTAGTGCTTAGTGAGGCATTTACCCAGTTATCAGTTTATGTGATTATTGGTAACTATCTTCCTCCTCCACTAACTGTGACTTCCCTTAGTGCAGAGATTGTGTCTCCTTTTGTTCACTATTCCATCTCTAGTGCCCTTTCCCATGCTTGGCACATGGTATCTCTTAATAGATATTTGATGAAGGATTGCATACACAAAATGACTAAAGTGGACTACGGTATGAAGAAGCCTCTGAAATCAGTTCTTTCACATGTAAGTGTTTTAAGAGATGCTGTTCTCCAGTGGGTGTATTTGTTCTTTAAAATATTAATTCATTCATTGTAGGAGTATTTAGGCCCAGCATTAGAGGGGTAAAAAGTATTGAGAAAGTTTGCCACTGCTGAAACCTCTAGTTTTAACATTTTTTTCTCCTGAAAGTAAAAAAAAAAAAACAAAAAAACCCAATGATATTAACATACTTTTTAACTTTATAGATGTTAAAATAAAGAAGGGAAAATGTTTCAATCACCATTTTATCCTCAACACTTAATGAGCACAGTGCCTGGCCCACAGCAAACACTCAGTAAATATTTACTCAATGAACACACGAATGCTCATTATGAGACAAGCGTTAGCAGCTAACAAAATTCTCAGGAGTGAACTCATTGTCAGAATTATCTATTGACTTTTCTTAGTGTAATTACAGAGTAATTAGCAGAGAAAGGTGAATAAAGAAAAATGGCTAAATGGAAAGTGTGGCTTCTTAATTGCTATTATCAATGATGAAACAAAAAACTGGTGAAAATATTTGACATCATAATTTCCAAACCTGACCAGGCTTATAAATCTTACATAAAATTTAATTAAAAATGAATGAAGACTAATGAACTTCAATGGCTTTTGGACATAATTTTTATTTAAGCATGGGCTTTTAGCTTGGTTCACCCTAGAGTGCAACCTTTCAGTTACACGAATAGCATTCAGAGCTACAGGGCCATTATACTGTTGCTGGTGTTGGTACAACTTCCTCAGAAGGTATGAACATGACCCGCAGAAAAAACGATCCACGAAGAAAACACAATGAGAAAACATCCACTGTTTTACAAATTACTCTGTTATCACAGACACAAAATGGCAGTTACTGTTAGTAAATCAGCCACCGAATACTTAAAAAAATCTTTAGACAAAGAAATGGGAACTTCTTTGTGGGAAATAGGGTCTTCATCCACAATTTAAGGTAGAAAATATTTCAGGATCAAGCATTTTTCTTATCCACAAAACAACGCTAAACCAACATACAATTTTAAGGAGTATATTAAAGGAGATACAATATCTTTACAACTATCTTCTTGAATAGGTATTTCAATTAATTTTCTGCAGAATATAAGTAGCCCCAAATTCAGCAGCAAAACATTACAACCTAACAAGTAAATACAGTTTCAATGTGTTATATTGTAGAAGAGAATACATAAAGGACCAACAATGATAATTTAATAATATAAAATATGAGACATAGCTGAAATACAGTCCACTTAAATAGCTTTGTGACCAAGAATGTTAAATACTGTGCTAAATGCCATTTTAAACATAAAATCTCTTAAATTTTTTTGTGCTTAAACTTCATTTTTCTGTTAAACTATTTATTGTCAATACTGCCACTGTAACTGATATTACAACAGATCACAACTTTCACGGACACATCAACATGAAGACATTTACTTATGAGCAAATAAGTCACTTGTCATTAGTTCACAGTGTGGGAAAGTGGTGTACACTCGGTCTTGAGAAGGGCTTTCAGGTAATCACCCAGTCCTTCACAGAGATTTCCTGATATCAGATGCAGTGTGAGATTTAAAAGAATGGAAAGCAACACATCACATGTCGGAAGGAAAAAGAAAACTTTTTGATTCTTCATGGGTATCGCCTAAGTGACCTTCGTCTTCTGTTGTAGTAGTGCCTGAGCCCATGTTGTCGTGAAAAATTCATCATGTAATTTTGTTTGCGAGTGCTGTGAATATCAAACAGGATAGAGGCAGGGAGGGAAAGGAGAAAGAGCATGTAAGTCCCATCACTGAATGTGCAATCTATTCTAGGTCCTAAGTTACTCTGATATTTGTTTGAAAATTTTCAGGGTTAACAGGTCATGCTGACATTACCACCCAGTGACAGAGGAACTAAAGGCTGGGACCTATACTCACTGCCTTTGGCCTTGAAGAAATCCCTGTCTTTTCATGAGTGAGTTCTCAACCAGAAAAGATGCCCAATTCTCTTGATTCATAGCAAAAGCAAACTGAAACTATTTTGAATTTTGATTTTTATTCTTGAATGCTTCCTGAAAATATTTGCTTGGGTACATTTCATTTGAGAGTGTGCTCTATGCCCATTACCTTATTTAAATATATCTTTAACAAGTAGTAAAAATATTTTGGTTCCTTTAGCAAACACTCTCATTTAAAGCTTAAAAACCAAAAAGAAAGAAACAGACTGTTAGCTGGATCAGCTTGACCTTCCTAGTTCATGCAGTCCCATGGGACAAATTAAAGATGTCGGTTTTTCTCAGAATGCTAAATTCCCTTGTCTTCCTCAAACTACAAGCATCTGGGTTATATTTTATAAACACGGCCTTAGGAAAGAGACACTCCACTGAAAAAAGGTCATAAAATACTAAGAAAGTGTAACTGAATGTATAATTATAAATATGTATGTATATATTCCCCCACATATGTACATACACACATGCTGTGTGTGAAGCTGATAAAAATACTGAAGATGGATTTCAGGGTCCTGTAGGAAATTGTATAATACTAATAGTGATAGCTGTTAATGTTTTGGTATGGTCCTTTAAAAAGGATCGTGAGCTGTAGCATCACTGAAAGAATCATATTCTCACATTCTGACCTGAGTGACAATATATCCACATGTGGCATCAATATGTGGTTTTTAAGAGTGAGCCTATCGGTAGTTTTCAAATTCATTGTGTTTCCTCAGTACGCTTATGGTCCCAAAGCCTATTCTTCCTAATTCCACCAAAACATAAAATGCACATAATGTCATGTGATGTGATTCCAACATGAAGATCAATATGACATGAATTCGAGTTAGGGTAAAAGAGAGGGAAAAGGTAATTTTGTTCTGAGCAGTATAATCTTCTGCATTATCAATCATCAATATGCTAGTAAGGTGTAAAGTGATGTTTTACTTAGTATAATAGGTATTATACTTAAGTATATTGTACTAGCACTTGTAAAATATAGACAACTTTAAAACAAGATAATTGTATAGTTTGATCATTGCAAAAGAAAATTTATAAAAAAATATCTCAAAGGAAAAGACAAAAATTGAATTTTGTCAGATATGTATAACCAAAAAGCAATAGCATCTGTGCTAAAATACTGATAAAAGGACCTCAAATTGATATATATTTTATAAAATAAAATAAGGTACTAATAACATCCCACCTAGGTTTCAGTAATATCAAAATGCTAGAAACAATAAAATGGAAACAAAGAATATATCCTGAAGATATTGTAGAGAAAAAGATTTAAAAAAATCTTTTGTCTTTAGGTAGCTTTACTATCCTCCCCATCCCATCCCCTCCATGTGACAATATTACATATATCAACTAAGTTGATCAGTTTCAATGTCATAGTTGAATGATGACACAAATTTATCCATTATTTATTAGCTTCTATAAGTACTAACTGCTGCCTATGTAAAATCAAGTTACAAAAAAAAAAAAAAAACGAGGAATTAATGTATTGAACTAATCAAGTGTTGAAGAAAAATCATCCTGTTGCTTCTTTATTCACAAAATCTTGGGACTGGCACTTGCTGTCTTATTGCCAGCATCCTCGGTCCCCTTACAGTTCTTTCCCTGAGCTATTATATGGGCCCCTGAACTAGCCTCCTTAACTTCCTTTGGCGGGGGGGGGGGGGGGGGCCCCGCCAAAAAAGGAAACCCCGCAAAAAATAAAAAAGAATTAATGATTGCTTAATTTTAAATGTGCATGCATACCTCCCCCCCCGATTATGC